>JARACY010004788.1:0-25033 GCA_029255725.1 Scrobipalpa atriplicella | reverse complement strand
CAACAAAAGATCAATTTTTGAAATAACATTCGCGAGTGGCCTTTGCTACAATACCAGCTGTATTCTATTTTAACCGACATTAAAGTATCTCTCTCTGTTCATCGTGGCATTTTTTTTGTGTTCACCGACTACTCAAAGGTCACTGGAAAATTCTGATTTATTTGAAAGATAATACATTACAGGTCACATCTAGCATTTGATGATGGAATCTTTGGAAAATCAAGGAAACTCTTAAAATTCTATAGGCACACTTAAAACGACTGTTGCTTTTGCTTTATAAGTTTTGAATGTCTTTGTGCATTTGCGTTTTTTAGTTGATTGAAGGCGGTTTCTTTTTCTTTAAAAATAATTGTACACTTCAATCACTAGCCAAGGTTAATAGACAGCTTTAGAACGCCTTATCCTATTCTACGTTTATTTCTCGTATAGTAAAAAATATATTGATCGATTCAAAATAATAGTTGTAATACCTTAATGGACATTACTTAAGTAAAGGATTAGGAAATAAATGTGGAACTAATTTGATGGGAAATATGTATGCTTTATAAGTGTAGTTTGGTTGTATGGGTGTTATATTTGTTGAACTTATACCAAAATATTTATAAGTATTATAATTATAAGTACCAATATTAGCTATATCTAACAGCCATTAAAAGGCTACAGCAGGACAATACAATACAATTTTGCACCTACGAAACACAGAATAGAACACAACAGATACTGAATGGTATGGGCGGCCTTATTGATATTGCAATTTTTGCCAGGACACCATTGGGAGAGAAAAAAAATATTAAGTGGACAAATGGGCTATAGACATGGGCCTCCTCCAATGAATTTGCACTACTTACTCAAACTGCCTTATATTAGGATTATATAAAGTTCTCATGTGTTGGGAGATAAAATCCTAAGATATCATATTTCTTAGCATTATAAATGCGCGGCGTGTAAAACGCCGTAATCGTAAAATAACTATTTATATACAAAAACTAACCAACTATGATATCATCTGAGCGTTAAATGAAATGTTAAGTGAATTTGTAAAATATAAATTATTCATAATCATTACTATAATATTGATACATCTGCATTAAGGCATCAATTAAATACATACCATTAAACAAATGTATTTATAGAACTTTAAATAATTATTCACTTTAAGGTATATATTTTAAGTCGATTTTGATAAAGATAAGAAGGACGTAATTTATATGAAGGTATCAATTATAAAACAAAACAATATTGTCTCTCTATAAATTGAACTATGACAAATAATGCAATTTTTTTTGGTCACAGGTTCGACCAAGGCAAGTCGACGAAGGGCGCTTCGAAGCTACGCAGAGACCTGATCAACGCAGAGATCGCCAACCTTCGCGACCTGCTGCCGCTGCCACCGTCCACACGACAGCGGCTCTCGCAGCTACAACTCATGGCCCTGGTCTGCGTCTACGTCAGGAAGAGCAATTACTTTCAACAAGGTACGTCTTTATTAGCTATTGTTACGCCTACCCCCACTGTAGCGCTGGGCTTTGTCAACCCTTTCCTCTAGCGTGTTTTTTGTAGAAGGGTCGTAAGGGATGAATCCCTGGGTAGAGAAGCGGAAACGCATATCGTTCCCCAATCCGCTTTTAAGCGAAGGGAGGCCAAAGTTTGGCATTGGACTTTTAGTGGCTGTAAAATAATGATAACATAATTGTAGAGGCATGATGCAAGATTGCAAGCATTTGTCTTCCATCCTTCATGTGATAAGATAAGGCGATATAGGCTTCGTTGCATTACATTATAATGCTTTATGTCGATTATTATCGAAAAAGATTATCGTGTGAATAATTTATGCTATGCCAAGTGCTTTGCATACCAAACCAAAAGTGCCAGCTACCTACAGGCAATAAAAAGCACATTTCATAGAAATTCAATACCTGAAAATAAGTACAGAGTAAAGATGGATGCCTTCAGCGAGTCTACTACTTAGATCCTGTCAGAAATCCCATTTGGCAACGGTATACAATCTGCGCTAACAGACCGTGTTTGACCCTGGCACGGGCCTGAAGACAGCAGATCTCGGCGCTAACTAACCGTGTTCAAATGATTGTCTAACACGCATGCAGGATGCGCTGTCAGCAGCCCCGCAGCCGACGGGTTATTGGGCCAGTAACCGTACGTAGGTATCAATATCTAATTATGCTACTTATGTATTATAACTAGCTCAGTAAGGCCCGTATTTTATGAGACTGAAATGTCATTTCTGTACAAAAAAGACTGTCAAATCAAAATTGCTCTCAATCTTGAGATCGCTTCATAAATACGAGTCTACCAAAAGTCAGAGATGTAAAAAACATTCTAGTTTTCAGAAACGTCGGTCCTGTGATCAAACTATAGCTGTTGCTATTGTGAGATAAAAGATAATATTTGCTTTACCTTGAAGGACCTAGCTTTTATCAGCTGACCTTTTCTAACAAACGCACTAGAATTAACCATTTAAAATTCTTTCCTTCATGCTCAATTTACCGCATTACTGCAAGGTCGAATTTCAAGAATATATAGACGTGTGCGCACGCGAACGCCTGACGCAGCCTCGGTCGCAACGGACCGAGCGAAAATCAATAATTACGTAACAAAATCGATGTTCTCACGATCCGAACTACAGTTAGGTAGATGACGCTACTGTTGTGTATAAAAAACAGTGGAGTTTCGGTTTTGATAGGAAAATTAGAGAAAATTAGCGAGTTGGGTCGGCTACCGACTGATGGTTATTGGGCCTAATGGTGCCTGCAGGCCTGCGGGCCGGGCGGTGGTGTGTCACGCTCGCTGGGCTGCCCGCCGCCGGGCCGTCGGTTCACATCAACACAGACTGGAATCCCCGCATTTTCGGACACAAACAATTTGTGTCATAAGGAAAGTAATTGGTCTGGTCTTTTATGTGTGTGATTGATTGTTTTGTGTTTTCGTGATTTAGGGAGCCTATTCTGTTTTAGTAAATAATTTATTATAAACTTTTTTCATTAGGTATTTATATAGGTACTGTGTTCCTAGAAAAGAGTAGACTGTTACCATGGCGTCCAACATTCCCTCTGGTCAGCCTGCGCGTATCGCACGGCACCCTCCAGCCATTGCGGGCTTATTCTGAATTATGCATCGAGAATCTTAAACTGAATCCAGATTATATACCATATCAATTCAGTTCAATCATGTCATGTGTCTATTTCTTTAACAGTTGCAAGCTAGTTATATCGTTCAGATATTTTGTAAACTAAGCAAAAGACTTGTCAAACTAATTTGACGAGAAACTATGAGCCCATCATGATAACAAATTAGGACTAGGAGATAAAAAGATTACATAATTTTATATCGGTATAGGGTTATGTCTTTCCACTGTTATGATGATTGCTGATATAAAATTTTAATTTTTGCGTACAACTTGTATGAGCGAACTGTTTTCATAGGAATCATATAGGAACGCATCCCTCGCGTATAAAGCGGGGTGTTACTTTACTGCACTTTGCCAGCTAGTGAGACAAACGTGCTCAGATGAATATGACAATCAATAGGTACCACTGCTTATGGGAGGCCCATGTTCATTGTTAAACAGTGAACATTCTGCTGAAAGGAAAACATGACATGACATAATGATAATCGGCAAAATAAGTTAACATTCAATCACACAGTAAATAAGTTTTAGCAAGTCTATCTAAACTAAAATAAGTTCGAAACATAAAATAAAAATTGCTTTGTATCAGAATAGGGCTCCGTCTCGATAAACGTTCGGTTGTCCGAGGATCGTGGGAAACGCAGTTTGCATATGATTTCGCCGAGGCATTTGCCTGCCAATGATGGCTGTTCAGCTCCCAATAGTTCGGAGCCATTGTAGTTTTATTACAGCCTGGCTTAGATAAACTTGTCACGTTTGTGCTACCGAACACCGCAATCTTTGCTACCAGACAATTGTCGTCGTAGCAAGATGTTATGATGACCCTGGTTACATTACTTTGTATTTCTTTTTTACAATAAATGGATTTAATAACGCGGGTTAACAGAATAATAACTATATGATATAATAAATTACCATAGAGCTATTTTAAATTTAAAATCAGCAAATTAATGGCAGCACTTTCCTATATACTTGATAATATTTTACATATCTGTTTCCCAATATTAATAAAAACGAAAACCTTACTGGGCCTAATTACTTCGCTTCATACAATTGGTAATTTCACGTCAAACAACCCGTTGGTGCTTCGGTCAATCCTCACAATTCTCAATGTTATCGGACTAAATGCTGAAATTACGGGCATTGCGGCCTGGAAGCGGCCCTGGAATTAGCGAGCACGCACAAACGTATGGTATGGTATTTTCTCAACAATTTCTGCATACCACCCTGGGAACTATCGATGGAGCAGCTCCTTTCTTCTGGCTAATTAACTCGTAAATGGCGGATTGGTAATGTGCATGCATTGTGTCGATATACGCGGAGATTGGGCTTTGTTGTGTTGCCGTGAGAGATAACCGACAACGATTACTTTTCATTTCTAAAGAACTTTCTTTTTATCAGTAAATCATATTTTTTAAATCCTTGACCATAATTTTAACTTAACAAAATTATATATCACACCGATACCAAATCTAAGGTAATAGACATTTGCACTTTGCTTATCGGCGACTTAGCACCGCTTATATGAATGCGTAAATATATACAAATAAATGTGTGTCTGTACGCATGTGTATGCGTTAATCCAATTAGGGACCGCGGCGCTATGTCACATTACCATGCATTTGAATTTAAAAGCAGGCAGAAAATTGCCACAGTGACCGGTTGCGCCTGCGCAGAGATAATGACAGGTGCAGATATGTGCATTTAACTAATCGGCTCGACGATGTATGATTTACAATATGCGCAGTGACATGCTGCTTAATCTTTCAGCCAACTAGCTATAATATAATTAAAAAATATACACTGTGTTGCATTCCTTGTCCTAAAGATATTTTTGTCAATTATTAACATAGTGCCAATCGGTAAGGCAAACGCAAACCCTTAGCTCATAAAACCAATTTTCCCCATTCTTTCCCATCTTTCCATAGTTTCCTTTTTGCGTTTAGTTTCCCTACTTTAAACATAATATTTAAAAAAAAAACTTGACACTGGCACAAAGTACAACTAGTGCCACAATAAAAAAAAACATGATTAAAGGGGGTGACACTCACTGAGAGTCAAATATGACTCTGTGATGAAAAAATATCAGGACTAGCTTAACCGCCCCGCAGATTTTAAGTAACGTCTTATTTTTTAAATACCTACGTCACATTTTTTTTATGAGTACCCATACGATAAACCGAATTTCATGTAGTAAATAAAAAATAAAGTTGAGCACCTTCTTCTTTTTTGGAAGTCGGTAAGTAAAAATAAGGACATACAAATCTACAAATACATGTCTATAGTTTAATAAATTTACCTATTTTTACCACTTTAGCCTTAGATTAACAAATTAAGGCTCTTATTTATAAAGCGATCTCAAGATTGAGAGCAATATTAAGTATGGATTTGACAGCCCGTTTTTTACTGAAATGACATTTCTGATACGAATTCAATCTAACTTCTTGAGAGCTGATTTTAAATACGGGCCTAACTTATGCTAATTGTGGTTAAGATAGGTTTGAATTGTAACGGTAAAACTTTATTAGAATACTACGATTTGATTAATTAAAAACCGAAATACGCTAATTAATTACCGACAAATCTTCTTTCCTTAATACATTTTGTACCTTCCAATATTGCTAAAATCTTCAATTTTCATCGTCGATGATTATTGAAATGCGCGCAAAAAATCTCGTAGTAATAAAATGTTTTGTTTCTATTATTTCATATTGCAAGGTGTACTCAAGGCACTTACAATCTCAATACTAGTATTTCTGTTACTCGCCAGTCTTTAGGTCAAGGTTCTACTGGTAAGCTTTTATTCATTGGAGTACTTCTCTATGCGGCATTAATATTGCCAGATGGCGCGAGGAAAATAAAACGCTACTATATTGTTTCAACGTTGCGTGCTCACACTTGCATTTTACTTTGAGTTGGATCAAACGAAATTATTGTTTTAAATTATTGCTCTTTGAAAGTTTACAAATTTTTTTTTTTGTCTTTTAACAAAATAATGCGTAAATCATGGTTGTTGACAAAAACTTAGGCCCGTATTTATAATCAGCTCTCAAGAGTGACAGCGAGTTTGAGTCCGTATCAGAAATGTCATTTCAGTACAAAACGATCTGTCAAATCCATACTTGATATTGCTCTCAATCTTGAGAACGCTTTATAAATACGAGCCTTAAAAATTAATCTTATACCTAATGTTATATGGGGAAGTAAGTTTTTTCTTGGAAACTTAAAAGCTAAAACTACGAACCCCCATCATCTTACGAGAAGCTATCCCTTTATAACAAAGATTTGTTTGTTTGTGTATTAAATTAAATAGTATAGTTGTAAAACCGTAAGCAAGATGTCGCTAGCGTCCACTCTTGATGATCTAAGAAGCAACCATTAATTTTGCCACTCAGGATAAGATTCGCGGTAGCTTATTTGGCTTAAGCGTTGGGACGGTTCCAAAGACGTTGGTTCAAATCCTGTCTGCGATTGAAATTTTTGATTTGTTGTCTCTCATATTTTAGAAATGAAGTAGCACTGTAAGTGCAAAAAGATTCAAATATAAAAAAATATAAGTAAATTGTAAGTTCTGGTAACATTCCACGCTCCACACCCGTATTAGATTTACGAGTCTGTTTGACTATCATTATGCCTGTCTTACGATTGAATATCCTTCGTAATATGCATCTTTCCGTGCCTGGCTCGGCTGATTTATAACCTATGCCTATAATGTGCATTCAATATTGTACTACCATGAAAATACTGCACTTAGTATCGTTAAATAATCTTAATATAGGTACGTGAAGACGGTGTCAGGACACGGCCGTAGGTGTATTTCAGAATAGTTTCTTTTTTCTGCAATTGGAAAATAATAAACCACGTGACTCACTCGAATTTAATTTGATTTAATAAAATATCAGGAAAAAATAACACGTGACCTGTTTGGCTAAAATTTTTTTTTTAATGTTTAAGTTCGTGCATTGGAGTTCAAAAATATTTTAGGTATAAAAAAACATCCTTAACCTTTTTTCTAATTTCTTCTTTATCTTATTTTCTTTTTCATCGTAAACCCTTACACTATAAGTGTAAGGTATAGTAGGTATTAATTGATAATGATAATTACATTTTAAATTCATTATTGAACACGTAAAATATTTCAGCACGCACTTACATTCAGAGACAGCTAGAGCTATTTATAGTATAGTGAAAGTTAGCGCTAAAAATGGTAGTAAAGGTTTATTACAGCATAAAGTAACAGCTTACTGTTATAGTGTTATTTGTAGTAAAACAGATTGACATGGTTTGCCAATTACGAGTACAGCATACATATAGGCATTTTTATTGGCCATATGGCCTCTCTGTTTCGTAGGCCATACAGTTTATGTAACCAACAACTGCACATTCACAACACATTCTTAATTAAATTAATAGTCAGTAGTACACTCATTCAACCATTCTTACAACAATTAACTCCTTGGGTAAGGTCGGAAATAATTATTTTTCATATCGATTGATACAATCGGTTACGAAATGCGATTACGATTCGATACAATGACCGATTCTAATCTGTGAAAAGATGTTGAGCTGTATCTAGTAGTGTTCGTACCTACTGATTGTTTGAGGAGACCGATCAATGGAAGTTCGAACAAGATGAAACGGAATTTCAGAAACTACCTACTTTATTTTTGCTAACATAAGTGTCTTGTCGCTTACTCTACATGACCCATGGTCTATGTGCTCGCGACAACTGTCCCTTTCAAACCAATGACAGAATGCGCGCTCTGTCCTTTTCTAGCATGGGGCTGTTACAAGCCGATTTCATATATCGTCCCAGTTCTTGCTAACAGACCTATCTGTCAAACGGACCTATCTACACTGACCATACCATCAGGATCCTCTTTTTTTTTTGAACAAGTTCTCTCTAACAGTCGTTTCTGTATCGTCTACCGTTTAGAAGATAATCGACATTTGTGTTTGGCATATCTGCACAACAAGGCAATAAATATTCTTACAAACCGTCTCTTGTACATATAACTGTTAGCGAGATTTTTTAAATTTCACACACTTCCAAAAATTAAGAACTATGTACATGTGACTGTTAGACAGATTTTTTGTCTGCAATGTTGACATTATTTTGCGTATAAAACAACAGTTTTTTTCGAATATAAACCTTGTTATCTTTGCAATTAAGTCTTTAGCATTAATTTACACGGCGCCACATCACTGTGGTATGGGGGCGTGCTTGAGGGGAGCAGGATGTGAATGTGGTATTCATCAGCGAGGTTAACCCAAGGCTAACTGAAGGTCCCACATTGCCAGATTACCACACCTACCTGCAGAAAGAACGTCGTATGGACGGTGGAAAGGACCAGCAGCGTACCGAGGACTGGCAATGCTGGTGAAGAGACACATCATTTTCCAGCCCATCGACCACCAACAACTAAAATCGATGTACGCCATTGTTATTCAACTCTAACACGGAGCAGAGGACCTCTACTCGCTATTTACAAAGCGCCGCAGACCAAGTTCCAGGTTGCTGACAATTACAAGGTCCACATTCCTCTATTCTTACCAGCATCGGCACTTGAACGCAAAGAACATATCCTGGAACAAATTGTACCTTCAACACTGCTAGAAATACCCTAGGGGACCTTTGCGGGTGGTGTCAAAAGTTCTCTGAGTACAAAACCAGTACAGATCGCCCAAGATGTATGGAAAGGCACAGTGGAACGAAGCACCGTCATTCTGATTGCTACTGAATCAGCATCCCAGACTAATCTGGCTAGTCTGATTCAGGCCTACAAGAAACACAAAACCAGGAGGCGATGGTACCATACTCCTAGGTTTATGCACTCAATATCAAGCTCAGTGACTTAACTGAAAAGTAAAGGAAAAACTTCCAAAACATGCAGCCTAGCCTGGAAACCATCTGAGGGCGTTCGAGCGAGAGGCCCTTTCCATACACCGCCTCTGTCTTCAGCTCACAAACATAACGCTGGTTATTCCCAGGGTAAACTGATATGCAAGGTCGATGATTAGGCCGAGACATTCAGTTGAAGCCGAAAAGGACATTGCAGTTGAGAGACACCTTGAAGACTACTTCGTAGCACCGATCGAACCAGGAAAAGACGGCCGGAGCCGAGCTGCAAGGAGGCCTTGGGTACGAACAGGATCTCCAACTCAGCTCTATGACATAGATTTAAGTTTCCTTGCTTTGAGTTTGATTATTATTATTATCTGCTGCATTTGGCCCAGGAAAAAGAAAATTTCGTGTTCTCCTGTCCGGCAAGATAAAAGGTGGTAATGACTTGTTGTGTAGAGAGAATATAGCTTAAGTCATGGCTCGGTTTAGTCATTTTAATCCCAAAACCTAACAATGAACTAAGGGAAATACCGCCCGATCAAATTCCTCAGCACCATCTCGAAAGACTTTTTTTTGCGTGGTGCACAGTACCACCCTTCACCTGAGCCATGTCTGACAGCTTCTGGTGATTGACGTCAACAACTGAGATCACACTGTCACGTGTATCACTTGGACTGGACATAGAGATGGCATTTGACCTGAGCCATGTCTTGCAGCTTCTGGTGATTGACGTCAACAACTAAGATCACACTGTCGGGTGTATCATGTTGGACATAGAGATGGCATTTGAACTGAGCCATGTCTTTCAGCTTCTGGTGATTGACGTCAACAACTGAGATCACGCTGTCGAGTGTATCACGTTGGACATAAAGATGGCATTTGACCTGCGCCATGTCTTGCAGCTTCTGGTGATTAACGTCAACAACTGAGATCACACTGTCGCGTGTATCACGTTGGACATAGAGATGGGATTTGACCTGAGCCATGTCTTGCAGCTTCTGGTGATTGACGTCAACAACTGAGATCACACTGTCACGTGTATCACTTGGACTGGACATAGAGATGGCATTTGACCTGAGCCATGTCTTGCAGCTTCTGGTGATTGACGTCAACAACTAAGATCACACTGTCGGGTGTATCATTTTGGACATAGAGATGGCATTTGAACTGAGCCATGTCTTTCAGCTTCTGGTGATTGACGTCAACAACTGAGATCACGCTGTCGAGTGTATCACGTTGGACATAAAGATGGCATTTGACCTGCGCCATGTCTTGCAGCTTCTGGTGATTAACGTCAACAACTGAGATCACACTGTCGCGTGTATCACGTTGGACATAGATATGGGATTTGACCTGAGCCATGTCTTGCAGGTTCTGGTGATTGACGTCAACAACTGAGATCACACTGTCGCGTGTATCACGCTGTACATAGAGATGGCATTACAGCGGCAATATGAAGACCTAGTATTCAAGCTCAGAAGACGATCGTTCCCAAGCGTATCACCAAGCTTTCCAGAAGAGCGGTCCCATTGGAGTTTGCTCTCTCCGATCCGAGATACTGGCTGGTGGTTTGCAGGGGAGTTGACTGCTTCCCACATGCTACGCGAGTTTACAGACACGGATGATAATAGTCCCATCCCAATGGGACAGCTTGTCAAATGGATGGATGATCTTGCTGAAATACTTGGGCCTTATTATTGAAAATGCGGCAACAAGGTACTCATAATATTAAATTTAAAAAAATAACATTATTATGGGATGCTATGGGTTTGTTCTTAGTAAACACAGGTAAATACAAACTAATTGATGATACTATTTAAAGATGATTTTACAATAAAGAAAATAATACCTTCTTGTTATGTTAAGTCTAAATAAAATCTCATTAAATATTATAATCAGTAGTTCAGTTCAGTACATAAAGTATATTTAAGGTGATAGGATATATTAAAAACATTATTTTAAATCATTTCTACTGCCAATGAATAAGAATAAGTCTGAAAACTGTAATGATTGATATAATTTTATTTATTTTTAAACCAAACACTGCGGTCCTAACTGACAAAAATAAAAAACAAAGTTCTCACAAAGAGTCATATCTGCTTTAATTAAGTATAAGTCAATTAATACAACACTTAGAGCTTTAAGGCAAACACTTACTTAAAGGGTATTTTTTTTACTATAGTAAAACGTTATGACTTCATTAATAAAGGCAAAACTAACTTTATCACAGTGTCATCATTACAGCGCCAAACCGCAAAACGCTTGCACTCGAAAACTATCAAAAGGCAGATAGGTCAGTTAGCAAGAACTGGGACGATATTTTTGCATATATCACAATGTACACAAAAAGTATTGAAAAACAGAGTTGATTATGATGTTCTTCGTAATTATACGGTGAATTCGATATAACATTTTCTGTTTCTAAGCTCATAGAAATCATAGTTGTTGAAATTCGGCATTGAGACGCCAGTTTTTCATGATATTTCTGATCATTTCCTAGTGTAATCGTAGTATTTTTAGGTTATATCTATGAATATAGTTGTTCTTCATATTTTAGAGAAGCTAAGATTTATTGAAAATTCAACTATTAACTATCATAACAAAGTGGACATTATTGTAAAAGAAAGCAAGTAATAATTGTGTAAAATATAAAAATATCATCACATATTTTAACTAAATGGGCGCTTTTCCACTAGACGGCACGTCAACGGCAACGGCGACGGCACGGTACCGTCGACGATATCGTAGGTGAGATAATGTATGAAAATCAATAAAATTATATGACACGCATGTCATCGATTCCCATAGATATTGTCACGTGATCGTCGCCGTGCCGTCACAGTTGCCGTTGACGTGCCGTCTAGTGGAAAAGCGCCCATTAACAGAATGTAACTACTAGTAGGTAAATATATAAATACCCACACGAATACTTTACAGTAACATACACACATCCATTGCAATCATTCATAGGATCACACAAACATCTTGACATGACCTTAGAGAAGTACTCGCTTCTCACTTTCAATTGTTTTAATATTAAAAAAGAAAACATTTTATTTATTACGAAACGAAAGGTCATTCTGCGTGTAGTAGTAAGTTGATGATTTCATCAAGACAACTCACATTACTTATACAGGGTCACAATAGCATTAATCGTTTTTTTTTTTTTAAGTTTTTAGCAACGGCAACGCCGCGCCTATAGTGGTAACGGTATGGACGAGCAAATTTTTTTTTCGTGATGTATGAACAAATTTTCAGTTTTCTGATTTTTTCCTTTGATTGTGCTAATAGACACTGCTTTTTTCTAAATTTCATGATTGTAGGTCAATGGGAAGTACCTTAAATGGGTTTTTGAATCTTGAGGAGGGCAAAACCTATAGGGTACTTCCCGGCGACCTAGGATCTTGAAATTTGGCAAGAAGCAATGTCTCTAGCACTATCAAAGAAAAAAATCCAAAAACTATAATTGTTTTGGTTAGATCACTCATAAAAAGTATTATTTTAGTTTTCGGTTCCCTTATGCAAATAATCAAACAAACGTTCATATCTTTTGATTGCGTGGACTTAGAAGTATGATTCTTTTACAGCTTCAAAGGACCCTAGATTTGAGTATTCAGTATAAATTTCAACTTGATACATTTACGCATTTCTGAGAAAAAGGGTTCTGACAGACAGACGGACGGACAACGGAGTGATCCTATAAGGGTTCCTTTCTCTTTTGAGGTACGGAGCCCTAAAAACGCTAGATGATAATCTTATAGCGGTCGCCTAACCACATCCAAGTACCTGCTACAGTTATTTTCTCGACTTTTGGAAAAGAAAAAAATCAAGCGAAATTAGAATAAAACGCGACTAAGAACTTTATGCCTAAATTAGTTACACTTGTATTGACCATAATTGCAAACACATATTAAATTAAAATTGATGACTCAATCGAAACTTAATAATCATTGATATATTCCGTATAATGTACAGTAAATAGAAGGATCATATTTCATTAGCGTAAAGCCGCAATTTTTATTTGTCGAACGTTGACAGCCAATTTGAAGAAATATGAATGATTAATCTCTAAAATAACCATTTTCGATTGTCGATGTTGATGGAACATGGAACATGTTTGAATCTCGTGTGAATGAATCGAAGATTTTACACGTAACGATCTTTTGAAATACTACAAGGTGAAAACATGGAACTATAACTGACCGACCCTGAGGTTGTAAGTCCGCCGTTTACCGTGCTATTAAAATTTAAGAAATGCGCATATCAAACACTCAAGTGTTACGGCGAGTAGGTAATACTAACAATTTTCCCACATATATAATAACATGGTTGAAAAATTATCGAGTGGCATCAAGTTTCACTTTTTAACACCTCCGCTTAGTAGGTACGATTGCAATACGCAATAACTTTTATATATAAATGTAATATGTTCTGGACTCGAACCCCATATATCAGTCGCTATCGCCGCCCAGCGGTTACTCTATCTAATTTCCAATCTAACTACAACTTAATTAATAGCCACTTGTTGAAATCGATTTCGAACTTGATTTATAAATCGAATGACCTGTATTTATCGATTCAAATATATTGCATCGATTAAAAGAACACGCACCAAAATATTTCCGGCTCCTTTGATGATTTGTTTTGACAAAAGCAATCATTATCGGTTCTTATACTAGAAAAAGCGCGTCTTCACTGCTTGAAAGCGAAATGTCAAGGAAAATCGATAATTATTTGAATTAATTTATGATCAACACGCTGTAGATTCGACTTCCTAAATACAGTAATTATATACGTTTGAAATTGTATAGTTTATTGCATCTCTAACAGGTGTTTTAAGTAGATAGCTCATGCCTATGAATGTTTATTACGGAATTGCATATTTGTTCCGATTCTCATGAGATTTTTTTTCTCTGACAAGTTTGTTCAATATTACCACACGATTTGTATAAGTTCAACAGGAAGTGGAGATGAACTTAAAATGTTTCATTAGCTAGTCTGATACATAATATGGTGTCAAATGATTAATTACTGACCGCCATAAGGAACTCATGCCATTCTCATAGAAGTTGTTTACAATCATATAAAATAGTAGGAACATGTTTTTATGAATGATTACGATCTTTGTTGCTTATCCGAAAGAATTAGTTCAAAGAAGGTTATTCCGATGGTTGATCATGACTGTCATGAGCCAATTTGTCCAAACTTTTCTTTGTCTATTTTAAAATCAATATATGTCGCAACAATATGATGAAATGGTTTTGATAAAAAAACTAGGATTTTAATCAAAACCCGGACTTTCACCAAATACTGGTCATAATTCAGAGAAAGTCTAAGATTTTGTCATAGTCCAGAGATTTCTAGTTTTTTGATTAAAAAACGAAAGTTTTTTTTTTCAGGATTTTGTCAAAGTCCGGGTGGTCCAGGTTTTGATCAATTGGTTTTGCATTTATGATAAAATAAATATAGACATGAAATCTTTTTTTTTTACTGTTATAATTTTCCATCCCTTAAGGTTGCGGCGTTAGTTGTTTTTTTTTTCAATACGTTCATTTAATGCGTTGTCGCACTATAGTAGTTCCTCGGAGGGCCGTCATTGACCGCCCATCAAAAAAATGCGAGGCGTCAAGCCATCTTCACACGCTAAAGCGTTGCCATGACAACCACATGCCGAGCTGTTTGGTTAACGCGGCTGATGCGTTAATTGCTCCATCTGACACTCTATTCCGGATCAGCGTATTCTGGCTACGACTATCGGCAATAAAATTAAGAACGATCTTTGACAAAAAAGTGATCTTCGTTCAGTTAAATTCTTTAATTAAATCCTGACCACGAACTAAAAAGATCTTCCATAGAAGTACAATAGGAAGTCCTTATGTCCTTTTCTTGTTGTTTCTCTGTTTAGTCAGTGGTCATGCAATTATGTTTTTGGTACATTTTTAATACGATTACAAATTCAAGATGGTCGACTTAGGAATTAACCGTTTTGGTTAGCTAACAGTACATTATGACAGCCCGTAATAAGAAAATGTTTGTTGGTTCAAAATAATTGTATTTTAAAATGCTTACAAAACAAACCTTTTAACATTGTATTTTTCTAGTCCTGTTTCCACAGCTTCGTTAACTCTTGAGAATCAATTGGTGGAGCCATGGAAGTGGACAGCAGCTCCCTACTTATGCAAATGCTATTGGCAATTACTATAAAAGAAATTGTTCTAGCTTCCCTCACGAGCGGTGGAACTCTAAACTTCGCCGTCGTGCGATGCCTTTTCGGGTTTAGAAGTCTTAAATAAGACTATTGTCTGTCAGTCCGTCGGTCTATAATTGCGGAACAGGGGAGCATGTGTGAACGCTCCGACTTTTAGATTTGATACAAAGATTTTACTTTCTAATGCCCTTTGAACTAGAACAGTGCTATTCCTCGTTTCTGTTGCTTTTCATATCTACTCCGTTCAACTGTACGTTTTGTATAATAGGTAAATTTACATTTATGGTATTACATAGCTACTAAAGGAGGTGTTTGTTGACTCTCTTTCAAAATGCAAGAGAATATTTTAAATATTATTTTCTCAAACGACACAGTGTTTTTTTTTGAAAAATAATTATATAACAAGTTTCATAAACGCATAAAGGTTTCCGTACCCACCCATTCCGTTCCCTCCTGCAACTCGAATCAGACACTGAACGACTATAATAATGCAATTTAGTCACATTGTCGTATACCACCCTTAAACGCTTCCAATATCCATTATGGTCCAGACCATATCCAGTCTTTCTAGAGCCATCAGAGCCTTGCAGCCTTTTCGCGGGCGGTTGGAATAACTGGCACTGCGATTGACGAGATACATACCATTAAGTCCTAACGAACATCTCAATTTAGCTAACCACCTGCCTCGCTGTGCCTTTAAAATAAACTCGCTTTAGCATTTCAATGGAATTCGGCGCTAGTATTGCTAGGTTTATTAACTGAGGGGCGTACACGATCAGTCATTACACTCAGACTTTGTTTAGGTTAACAGTATTGGTGGGAAATGAATTGTGTTTGTGTATATTGTTATTTTGTGGCATGTATTGTTTATAGTGCTAGAAATTGACCAATATTTTTCCCCTGCTTCTTACTTTATTTGATATCAAATTTATTTGACAAACCATGAATATTAGAATCTCAAGCAGAGTTGCAGTTACCTATTTGCTCTGTATAAGTGGAAATTGACGAATATTTTTTACTCAGGAAAATTTGGATGTAATATGAAAAAAATACGGACTCCTCATTATAATACAATCAGCAAATTCTTTTTTATAGTATAGTTCAGATGTATCAATTAGTTACCACTCTACAATAATATCCCCTCTTTGTAATATCTCACTTAAAATAAAATACATTTCTTGCTTATGATGCTCTTAGCTGTTTTTCTCCATAACTGTCATCAGCATACATCACGTAGAAATGTTCGATGGGAATCATTTGGTGTGCAAGCGCAAACAGATCGTCAATGCCCGGTTGCGAAAATAAATGGGTGGCGTATAGGGATTGATAGGTGGGGTGCGCAATGTGCGCAGGCGCATTTTAGCGCACCGACGCGCATTGGTCATTAATTAGCTTAGCGATTATTACCTGTAGGTAGGTATAGTGTAGGTAGATTTACTTTGTGACTATTTCTTGAAATATGAAATACATTAGCCACTGTTCTGTGGAATAAAGACTAGGCAAAGAGAGAAATTTGGCAGACTTTCCACTCATGGCATTTGGTTTTGCGAGCGCACTGATTTTACAACACCTGCCATGGGTGGAGTATCGGATGGTGGCGTGTTATTCTAACACGGGACCAGAAAGGGAAATGCCTACGTTGTGGAAAAACGCATAAGCTAGAAACATGACTTGCTGTCCCAGCACGCAAAGGCGCGCTGTGGTGCGCCAACAAAGTTATACAAATTCAACCTGCCTGAGGCTCACGTCTCTCGAGATGTTTAATTACCCTTACCAATGGTTTCCGTGTTAACATTAAATTTAATGTAACGAAATAATTTGTGAAACGGCGAGATGGCGTCGAGACAAATAGTCGCCACATTAGAATCAGTTAGCCGGCTCGCGTGAGCTATTTATTCTGACTCAGACTAATGCCCCGAGCGAGTCCGCTATTATATTTGTATTAGTGAGGCAGAAGTAAGATTTCCTAGTAAGTTTTTGTGACTGCAAGTTTGCAAGCTGAAGTAACTTCAGGAATCGATTTTAGCGCGGGCGAACGGTCGCTGAACTGCGTTAGACTGGCCCTAAAAGGTCAACATAGCCTATTTAAATTTAAGTTTACAACTTAGGCATATTTGTATCAGATATGCCCATTATGATTTGTCAACTCTACGCGAATATTTAGATCCGTCAACAATCATGAAAGCTGTGATATCCTGACGACTTGTCAGCACCAGGAGGATAAGCCCCTGATGATGCGTCAGGTATCATGATAACTGTGATTCAGCGCCGCAGTCGAGCAGATATCGCGCACATTAGCAAAGCTGCACGCCCATCGCTCTCCCACTAAGTGAGGGAGATATTACTCTACTCACTCGAGTATCGTTTACAGTTGTTCACTTTGCAGACGTCGTTTCGTTAACAGTTTCTTAGGAACGAGCGTGCGAAACTGCAAAGAAAAGGAACTGAAGACAGACAAGTGCTTCTATTATATTTCTTTTTATAGCCCGCGGATCTATCGTACCAGTCGATTTAATGATAATTTATGACCTCTGTATTGCTATACTGAAGAAACAGGTACGATTCCCACACAAGTCAAGTATCAGTTTACTCTAAATTAAAACTTTTTCTTCGGTGGCCGTGAGGTACTCTCCTGAATAAGTATATTTTTTATGACCTAAAAGTTCAATTCTGATTTTATTACAAAGCCAAAATTAAACAATACATAACAAAATGTACATTAGAACAGAAGACCTCTGATTCTGAGAGATTCTGATTTGTTTTTTTTTTTAATTTATTAGAAATTGTGCAAATAATAACCATTACCTACTAAATACCATTCGTTCTTAAGTCAAATTCAATAATATTCTATTTAGCAGTGTTAATTGTACTCCATGAGTTTTCAGCCCAGAACACAGTCAACTCGCGTCCCGGCACACAAACTCTGTCACTACAGATTAAATTAGTTTAGTTTCTGACTGTCCAGAACTGAAATTAGAGATCCGGTTGCAGAGTCAGGTATTGCTGTAGTCGGGACTTCTGACTCTGAAAACCGGAATATAGTTTACACCGGACTTTCATTGTCAACGCGTGGAAGTTGGAGTTCAGGACCTGTTGAAATTTCGTATACAATATTCAGCTATTCGGTTTATAGGTATATTATACCTATAGGTATGTTAGGTACGTACTATTTACTATGCTGATTTGTGTACACTTATTATGTACCTAAGTTTTTTCCTCAAAAAAAGTAAAAAAGAGCGTAAATTTGTACATAGGTGTGTACCTACACAAATATAAAATCACGCCTAAATTACTTACAGGATAGGCAGGACGTTTTCTGACAAAAAGTGCATTGTGTAAATATTACTGTAGTGTTGGTTTGGCAATCCATCGCTACACTATGTCTGAAAAAAAAGGCAACTGATCAATAGCTATTTTTATTGCTCCAATTCCAGCATGGAAGTAAAATGTAAATGCAGTTCAAATGTCTAACCAACCAGGAAGTTGTTGCAAACAGCGTATTTAGGCAAAACCGGCGCGAGCGCAAGCGTGCCACAAGTTATCAATATTCCAATCCATCC
Organism: Scrobipalpa atriplicella; assembly: GCA_029255725.1. Lineage (NCBI taxonomy): Eukaryota > Metazoa > Arthropoda > Insecta > Lepidoptera > Gelechiidae > Scrobipalpa > Scrobipalpa atriplicella. Next base: position 6,275 of record JARACY010004788.1, on the reverse strand, counting down.
TGTGGACCCCCTTTTGAGATAGTTTAGAAAGTGTAAATCCCCTTATGCACCATGGCGGGCCATTAGAGTACCTACGGGAATTATTCCACCTAGGGTTGCCAGGTTTTACACCACAATTGGGCAGCGGGCGATTTCTACCAATTACCACCTAAATTTCTATTCGTATTACTTACGTGTACAAAAAGTAGACCTAAAGAAGATTAGGGAAATCGAAAAACTATACTATCTATATTGGCTTTCTAATTAAAAAGTGACTTATGTGTCCCATTAAACTAGCATAATTTTTTTAAGCTTTTTTTACCGTTCCGTTTTCGCTTTTAGAATAGGTAAAATTTGATAATTAAGTACTCCTCTTCGCAGTGACTTCACCGCCACAGGTCTCGCGCGAACTTCAGGCCTACCTTATTTAAAAAAGCCTAACCCTCTCTACACGCTGGCAACCCTAATCCTAGCGATATCGATAAGCTATCGATATAATCGTACTTGGACCCGCTCGGTTATTGTTTATCGTAGTTTCCTAGGCCGCCGGTCGAGAAAGTATCGATCGGTAGATTTGATTAATTATACCGATGTTTGTCCCGTAAGTGCTCGCAATGACATCGATTTTTTAAAGGCTGTCTTACTAACTAATATCATTGGCTAAGGTTACATCGCCGCCGCAAGCTTCGAGATTGTGTCACCGTTATTAAATTGATAGATAAATTTAGCATACAACTATGAGTCAATTTTGATTTTTGATCCTTCATGTTGTTCTATGTTGCGATTCAGGCAAAGGTCTAATATTCCCCTGTTACTACAGAATTAAGTACAAACCTTTCTTCTGAAATGTCAGCTACATGGTATATTAGCAATTGCATTGCAATCCAGATGCGCGACGGATCGCCTTTTGTATCGCTATCTATCCTGAAACGAGATTTTATGTGTCTATTTTTCAGCTTGTATATAGGTATGATTTTTTTATGTAATGCTGCTTAAAAAAATAATTATGTAGCAACAATATTGTTATAACAGATTTAGGAATTGTTTATCGAAACGGTGAATGAAAACAAAATAGTGGTTTGTTTTTTAAACGACGCTACGTTGAATGATAATGTGAGGAATGTGGCCAGACCAAGGTAATATTTTTTATTAACATTGGATTACACGTTGATTTAGTGTAGACCTAGCTAGACCTTTGGTGATCGAGACACAGCAATCTACTCGTATATTATTCCACTGGGAGAGTGTACAGTAGCAGGATCTTGAAAAATAATCGACCTTTATAAGACCAGATGTTTTGTTTACTGCAGAAAGTGTAGGTATTTTTGTAATATGTTTTTTCACAAGTTGATACTAATTCAAGCAGTTTTTAATGGATACTAAAAATTATCTCGCTTTATTTAAGTTTGAATTTCATGAAAGGTCGTTTGCAAGTAGGTACAGCTTGCAAACGTCTTGCAATAGCAAAACTATCGATATCGATGTCGGCGATTGAGCAACAACACAATGCGAACATAGAGATGCAATAGAGATGTGTATCGTCGTGGCGTGGAGTAGGCCGCTCCAAATTATCGATTGTTCGTATTTCGCCTAGTGTTCAGTGTTACGATGCTTTCACACTTGTTATATAAATATAAATGTGAAGGAGACTTGTTAGTGTGTCATTTCTTATAATAATAGATATTATTATAACTCTACATAAATATTATGTTCATCACGCAATACCCATTGGACCATATAGCGCAGTCTAACTTCTGTCCAAATGTATAGAAAAAGTTAAAAATAAGTACGGATCGCTGTTAAATATTTGGATTAAATTTACATTGCACATTTTGAAATAGTTTGTTTATTAAAATAAAACATTGAATTAAAGGTTTATAATTATTAATTCACTAATATCGTCTCGAGAAATTTCCGATTGCTACGAACCTTTGAGGACCAAAAAGGGCGATCCACCATTTGTACACCTCTGACACTTACATAGCGGCATAGGTGTGACAGGGACACATATCAGTTTATTATATTAAGCTAAATTGCATACATTTGAAAAGTTAGCTTTGTATGTTTTAGTTTTCCGTGGATAAATCTATTTACTGTGATTATAAATATGCGATTAAATTTTATGGTGACTACCCTAGCAATAGATATCAATTGCCAATTATAAATCTGAAACAATATAATTTAACTCGTTATTGAGAAACGCCGAAATAAATTACAGATGTTGGTACTAAGTATCATACTACGTTCAGTGTGTAAAAGGTGCCTTACCGTCGGCATTTCATATTGTATCATAACATTACTATTTCTTGTCGCCAGATTACGGACCGCAGCACATTATGGTCGTATTAACTGTTTTACAGAGCACATTCGCCCAGTGAGTAGGTGTGTAATCTCCAGCTAAAATGACAATGTCAAAGCGGACATTACATATGTTTTATCTTCGTTACAACATTTTGATCTGTTTCGATTTGTTTCGATTGATAGATAGTGCCCGTGTATAATACGGTACTATTGTCATCAAAAAGTGCATAATATTTCACATTAATACTTATGAAACTTTGAACACTTTTGCCCATAACCTTTTTTGAAATACGATAAAGATGAATCTGCTACAGTCATTAGTTTCAACAATAAAGTAGTAACAGGAACCCTCATAATGTTGCTAACTCTGCCTGTTTATAAGTCGTCGTCACGTCAATAGGTATCTGCGTGTGACGCAAATCTTGAAATTTGTACTAAAAGAAAAATAGGTACCTGTAACTTCTTTATACCTAATACCTTAAGAATGTACGGGAATTGAACCCACGACCTTCAACGCAGCATTATATAGGGTTTTTATCCACTGAGTTTGAGCCAGTAAAAATATATTTGAATTAGCTGTAGGTAATATGTTATTATCAGACCGGATATTTTACAACTACTGAAGTAAAAACTCTTAACCTACATACAACACCCATGTTTTATTGCTCCAAGTCATTTTACGGCTCTTAGGAGTACAGTGTAAAATAAATATAAAACTTAAACTGTTGTTTAAAGTAATTTGTGTTTTTGTTACAGTCTTCAAACGCTTTGACATCAACCAACAATCCTCCTCTGCACCCAATTTCGGTTTTTCTAAGGTAAGTGATTAATATTTCTTTGTCAAATAAATCAATTCATATATCTTTAATCAATTAAGAGACGTACGAACTCTAAAAATATTTCGGTTCCAATTTTTACGACATGCCAATTTGACAACCAAAATGACAAAAAAACAAATACATCAAAGAAAAAAGTAGGTATGAATAGTATCATTGTTGGTTAAAATATTCAATAAGAAAGATATTCCACACGTCATTTAATTCAAATAACACAAGTTAGCCATCAACCACCTGGAGGATAGGTAGAGCCTAAAAAGTTAGTCAATAATGTTCATAATCTAATTAATTAGTATACTTAGTACGCTCATTCTTACCAGTTACCGCAGTTTCCCACGATGGGTAATTCCAAGGATTATCTTTCCTACTAGCACCTCCATCTCTTTCCTTCTTGAAAGTTTGTCATGTACTAAAAAGGGAAGAAAGTATTATTAACCTAAAAATCTAATTTCAGTGGTTGCGTAAGTCAATATTAAATGGGAGGGGCCAGTGGCAACCACTTATTAACTTTAATTTTGGGGATTTTAATCATTAGTTGGAAGCAATTTTTCATGGCTGTGTTTATTAACTTAGTTCTAAACATTTATAAAAACGATTCGAGAGTTAAACTTTGAAGTTATCTAAGTAAGTATTTGTTCGAACCTCTAAAGTAGAATTCCTAATAATAATTTAGTAAGTTGTACAATTTGTTGACCCCTTCCGATATTTAACGTAAGTAACAGTCCAAGTCCAAGTTTGGTCGTAAAGCAAAGTCCGAGCTAAGGTTAATTTCCTTTAGAAAATAATAACCGAACCTATCTCACTAGTTTATGTGACAAAACGCGCGATTGTGTCGGAGCGGTGCGATTGCTCGCGATTGTGTGCCGATTTAATTTATTCGGTTCATAACTCAGATGAATCGCGGCCGCGGCAAATAATAGAATTGAGAGCAACAACACAACATTCCTACGTAGTATTTGTATACATATATCCATTAGTCACGCCTGTGTCCTATACGGGGTAGGCTGAATGTCAACGTTAAGCGTGTTTACCAAGGCAGGTTTTGGGGGTCATTTTAGAAAGAACCAATTACTGTGTATTTCGTGTATTGCTATCGTGACAGAATGCAATATACTGAAACCCTCAGAGTCTTCTTCTGTTTCAGGAAGAAAAGCCGCTGGAACATTCTATGTTTTTATCACTGTGCTGATATAATTTTAATTATCGCAAACATTGTTTAAGTACTTAATAGTTATGTAATGACGTGTTTTGTTGACAGGCTCTCAACGGCTTCTTAATGATGATGACCCAGAACGGAAAACTGCTTTACATATCCGACAATGCTGCGGAGTACCTTGGACATTCTATGGTAAGTTATTTTTAATGTTTGCAGCAGACTGTAATGTGAATAAAAGGTACTAGGTAAATAGTGGGTAAATAGTTTTTTTTTAATAAGTAACTGGCACAAACATACTGAGAACGGCCTCATGGTACAGCGAATAGTGAATCGAGTTACCTATTTATCGTACCAATATTTAGGGTACTCTTTTTATTTTATTTATGTGACTGGCGCTTAACTCAAGGTAAATGTTGGTAATAAAGGGTGTTTTTTTAAACACTTTAAAATTATGTTGATAGCCACGGAGTTGGCTTTATTTAAAAGATAATTTTATGCCATTTATGCTTAAAGATGATTTCGGGCTTGAATCAAATAAGATTTCGGGCATATCACGGCTGGCTCGAATGAATGACTGCTGACTGGCGTAATGGACCTGTGAACTAGCCTCCACGATCATGTGACCTCACACCTATGGATTACTTTCTCTGGGGATATGTGAAGTCACTAGTTTATGCCGATAAACCACAGACGTTGGATCACTTGGAAGTCAACACTCGCCTCGTTATTGGCGATATACCGCCACAGATGCTCGGTAAAGTGATCGTAAATTGGACTTCCCGGTTGCGCTTCATTCGAGCCAGCCGTAGCGCCCATATGCCCGAAATCATCTTTAAACATAAATGGCATAAAATTATCTTTTAAATAAAGCCAACACCGTGGCTATCAACATTATTTTAACGCGTTTTATTTCATTTTCAAATTGTATGCCTCTAAAAAAACACCCTTTATTAATTTATATTAACATGTATTTTATTTATATGGGTAATAGACAGAATCATGGAATTCTTAGTAAAGTTGGGTGCCATACGGCGTCGTTAGGCTACAATTTAATGCTCAAACAGTTTTTGCATTTCCATTTTTATTATTAGGTATTAGGCTAAAAAATAACGCATTCCAGAACTGGAACCCTTTTATAACATTAGATCTCATAAAAAATGTATTTTAATGTGTTTTGTGATTCTCCTATGACTATGAGATGCCAGGCCGAGCCTAAGGCTCGTATTTATAAAGCGATCTCAAGATTGAGAGCAATATTAAGTGTGGATTTGACAAGCCGCTTTGTACTGAAATGACATTTCTGATTCAAACTCAAACTCGCTGTCACTCTTGAGAGCTGATTATGAATACGGGCCTAAGTGACGCCTTAAGACGAAATCAATAACCCAGCTGCCCAATTTTTCTCGACACCACAATGCTCGTGGTGGGCCGCCGCCGTTCGCCGAACAAATCGTACCGCTGACCCCAAATAGTTGCTCGTTAGCCTGCGCCCGCGCCGATAAATTAATCACTATGTTTTATTGTTCGGCGGGCGGCGGATCGGCGATCGGCGTGGCGGTCGCGACTGGCGTGATGCGCTGGACTACATCTATAAACCGCCGATGGATTTGTAAACGGTAGTCCTTGCACGGCATTAAGGGCATATCTTTTAGTAAGTGAAGCCAATGCATGGACATAGAATGCAACTGGAAGGCTGAGAATCGCTACATAAAAAACTATATAAATATGTTTTATGCAATTAAAGCATTAGGTTAAGTACTTCATCAGTGGAAGGAAGTTTAATGTACATTTTCTTGTTTTACTTTTTATCCGGGTCTATTCGCAATAAATTTTCTTGTGTCCATCTTTCTTATTCTTGTATCATAAACGATAGCTGCCCTGGGAAATAAGTTACACTACTCAAATAATGAGCCGTCTTCAACAGTTCCGGAAATTGTGGTCCATTTTTCCAAGTATTTATTCACCAATGACGACCGTCAGGTCAGTCATGTAAAGCTCTTCGT
>JARACY010004787.1:0-25040 GCA_029255725.1 Scrobipalpa atriplicella | reverse complement strand
AAATTGTGAATTAAATTGTGTGTGTAAAATACAGTTTGTATATTTGATATGCTACAGTCTTTCTTTCATTCATAAATACTAGTACAAAAAATATTTTAAATGATGCAACTCTACATAACTTTGCCATTTCATGATTTTTAGACTGCAATAAAAATAGTCTTCACTATAATCAGAATAGTGACGTTCATTGTCGATGTTATCTTGTACTATGGATATCGATAAAAATAATATAATATTATAATCTCTACATAGAGTACCTACACTCTAGTAAATAGGTAGGTACCTACCATTACATTCAAAGTATTATTATCAAAACATTTCTTGCATTCGAGTTCTGTTCGACTTTATTTCGCACAAATGAATCGCAACGCTAGGGAATCCATCGCATTTCTATTGCCATTTCACTTTTTGAACGTATTAGAAAGAGATAGGTGTAGGGTCAGTCAGCCGTTCAACAGCTGTTCTGTTTGACAGTAGCACAAGGTGTAGAGCTGTCCGTTTAATTCATTTTGCATTATTTTATACAGCTTTACGTACAATTTAATTAATGAAATTCACTTGCTTCGCTTGTAGAATTTAAAAAAAAAAAAACAGTGACGGACTCTGGACTCAACAATGGGACTCTACATTGGACTCTACGACTCCTACCTGTCTAGCTACCTACATGGAGTGGTACTATGAGAGACCCAATCCAAAAATGCTTGTATACGGCAACACCGAAGGTCACAAATGTCACTGTCAAATCATATGATTGATTGATTGTTATTTTCATTCATGGAGTAATTTCTTTCACAGAAGATTTTAAAATTCTAAAAAACTATGCTTTTAGTTTTACCGGTTGTTTTGTAGTAATGGTGTAAATTCCTGGCGACGTCGTAGATAAACATTTATCTTATCTTATCTTATCTAAAGGTAAAATTTGCAATTTTGATACTACTTAGTTCTTACCTAATAGGTATTTGTAAAGTTTTTTTTTTTCAGTTTTCTAGTGCCATATTTTGGGATACAAAATTGCCCATATCAGCATCAGAGCAGCATCTACTACATTCTGGAACTATCGGCGTTTATAAAAATCGCTTAAAGATAGAAAACATCTACTATGAGTCATACTCATACACAAAGAGGGTTGGTTTTAGTAACCTGAGCCCTGAAGCATGCCTGAAGCTTTAGTTTCGGGTGGCGAATAGTTATGCTAGAGAATGGTCGCCTCTTTCAATCGATACAATTTTCAAATGTCGGAAATAAGCAGAAGCGAAAATATGGTGACTTGAAAGTTTGAATAATGGCTACATACTAATGTATTTTTATAAACTTTTTCTTTCAGTAGGTACCTTGCCCGAAGTATCGGAAGGAAGCCCGAGCGTTCACTATAATTTGTGAAATAAGTACCTAGAAACATAATTCCAAGATGGTTAAAAGCAAGGACTTCTTTCGTGACACAAAAGTTCGGTATTTAGGTTTGTATATTTTTTTTATTACTTTTAATTTTCCTTAGCAAAAGTATAAATTATATAAATGCAGAAACTGTATACCTATTATGTATTGTAAATTGTTTACTAAAATATTTATTATATTAGAATTGTAGTTTTAACGTTTTTAGATATTTGTTTTATGAACTGCATTCTGTTCTAACCTGCCTTTCTTAGTCAAAATAATAACTAATTAATACTTACAACTCAAATTCAACAAATACTTATTTGTATTGTAACATAGGTCTACATCTATTTTTCTACTAACCTTTCAAAGTATTTTATAATACTGAAATTCATAATGAAATGTTGATCTGAATGTACTTACCCATGATTCCGCACCTCCACCTCATCCCTTGTTATGTATTCAGCACTGAACAAATCCATTTTTATTCTGAAACAACAAAGTATTGTCTAAATTCCTAGCTTATAGTCATTTCATAGCTTATTTCAATTTAATTTAGATACATTTCCGTGTATTAATAACAAAATAACACTGGAACACAAAACTTTTAAAATAGAAATAACTTTATTTCAACTGGCATTGAAATCATCTAATTTTTACATACATACATACATATATTCACGCCTTTATCCCGAATGGGGTAGGCAGAGCGGAAACGACCAAAGACACAAGTTGTGACAAGTTTTGAGAGCAAGTTTAACTGAAATGTGTATTGTGTATCGCTATAGGCACAGGTTGTCAGCCCATCGCTTAAATTGCAATACACTGAAACCCTCAAATCCCTTAGCTGGTTTTACAGCATGCCCAGGAGGAAATGCAGCTGGTAAATTCTATGTTTTTCTATCACTCACAGTCCAGCATGGAAGAAAGCACCCCCATTTTTGTTGACTCTTTTGAATCGAGGTATATTGCATATCTATTATAGTGCGTATCTATAGGTGTTCTATAAAACTAAAATTAAAGTTTATTTTCACCCTTTTAGTGAACTTAACATTATTGTATTAAAGTTAATGCTACATTTTAATTTATAACCTGAAGATCGCAAAAGTTAGATAATATTTTAGAACACTCTCTGCTAAGTTGTCAGACTTAATGAATGTGTCTTTCAAATTATGTAATGTCATTTTTACCTTGGGTTGGATTAGAGCTAATGCTGACGATGATGATTTATGCTCATAAAACAAAAATTTCTTTCATGGATTTTGACTATGAAAATGCAGTCATGTTTAAACCACTTTTATTTTTCGTTTACTAGGTTACGCCAACGAGATAGGCGAAGCCCTACGACCAATGATTGACAAGAAGTACGTCCGTTACAGCTACGGCATCGCCTTTGGATATGTGCTGGCCGATGTTGTCGATAAAGCCATGAGTAAACTGCTGGTAAGTTCATATGTTTAGTGGTCTGCGCCATGGGCCCACGACCCGGAGGTCCCGGGTTCGATTCCCGGCGGGGGACAATGACTTTGTGTTGTTGTTCCTAGTTTGGTTGGGGCATTGCAGGCTGATCACCTGATTGTCCTAAAAGTAAGATAATCCATGCTGTCGGATGGGCATGTAAATAGTCGATTTCTCTCTGCTCGTGTCAGTCAATCTAGATTGAAGAAATAGAGAGTGCATCTGTGTATTATGCTAACACTTGGGCACTAAAAACTAGTCCCGCGCAGTTCCATCGCCGAAAATTGGTTGATAGGACCATCCATCTTGGATTTTCGTGATCACGGACAAATGTATTGTGCCTCCTAACGCTCACTATGATTTTTCTGCAAACATGTCCCGCAATATACAGATCTATACGTTCAACAACCCTCAAAAACTTGTCAGACGTGGCGGAACGACCTTTGTTTAGGTCGTTCACGCTCTGCCTACCCCATTAGGGATAAAGGTGTGATTATATGTATGTATGTCCCGCACAGCTGCTGTAGTTTCGGAGATATTCGACTTATGCATTTTGTATGGATGCTATCTTGTTTTCCGCCATTTTGGATTTATTTCACCACAAAAAAATACGATATCCATACAAAATACCTATATTTATGGATGTGGATATAGTAGGTAGGTAGAGTAGGTATGTAGCACACGGAATCCTAGAGTTTAGGGTCACAATACTCAAAATTAACATTTATTTTTTAGAGTTCGGAGGGCCGTCCGTCCAAAGTGCTATGGGCGACTGGAGACGCGTTCATATGGCAGGGGCTAGCATCCCTCGTCTTACCAGGATTAGCCATCAACAGGTAACAAATAGCATTCATTTATTTATAAGCAGTTTTAATAGCGGCTTCTCTATTAGGCAAAAGGTCTATAAGGTTCAAGATCTACTAGGGTAATACTGCTCAAAGTGTAACAGAAAGGGTATATGCATCGAGAAAGGTGTGAGGTGTGAACCTGCCCATGAAATTGAACAACTTTCCCTGAGCAATATAGGTCGAAAAACGAAAAAAAAAAAATGATCTTCCATACAATATGCATCAGCTGATAGCGCAATCAGTAAGGGAAGTCAATTTTTTTTCGTATTTCGATCTATATTCCTTAGTGAAAGTTGTTCAGTTTCATGGGTAGATTCAACCATTTCACGATACATATACCCTTTATGTTACACGTTATAGTAAAGCGAATCCCTTTGTAGCCACGCCGCCGTACTCATCGTCAGGGGAAAGTTTTGAGGTACCAAGTTTGGTATCGTTTTAGGATAAATCAATGGCAGCGAATCAATAATTATAATCATAACAGTTTTGCAGAATCTCATGGAAAAGAATAAAGTAGGTATTCGACTCGTGGATGGACTATTAGGGTAGCCATCACCTTTATTGCCAGACCGGGACAAAAACCTCCAAACCCTGGACATTTTGGGTGATATTAAATTTTAATTCAGATGCTTTTCAAAAACCCCGCCGGGACGTCCCCGGACGCCTTCAAAACAAGGACAAATCCGGGGAAAATAGGACGGATGGCAGCCCTACCCTTGATCCAACCCCATAAGATCTGTCTATCTTTATTAATTCACAGGATCATGTTTTACTCTGAACAAGCTCTTCAAAAGTATGGCAAACATACCTACCTGAACAAGATCCCCTACCACCATAGGATCAGGCTACCGATATACGCTGGCCTGGCTTCCATACCCATCATTGTGGTGCCCATAGATCTCTTCGTACATGGAATTATGAACGTCACCTATAGAATCGTCTTTTCATAAAAACATGTTTGGTATGCTAAACAAGTAAAATTTGAAGAAGTATTTGGTGAATTTAAAGTTTGGTTTTTATTGGTGAAAGGTTTTGTTGTTGGTTTTATGTTAATACAATGTCGCCAGTGCGGCTGGTTGCAAGATGAAATAGAAATTTTGTGTCAATGATTATTTTGAAAAGTAAATTATAAATGTGTAGTAACGTCGGCATTAACATTTCGTACTTGTGAAATTAAATTTTCTGTTTATTAACGAAGACTTTATTAAAAATATCTCTTACTCGCTTCTTTGTAAATGGTTTCCTAGAAAGGAAAATTTATAATTCGTGTGGTATATTTTAGGTAAATTACTAGATTGAATTTAAACTGATTTGAATTACCTATTGAAGGCAATTTCATGACAAACAGTTGCCTTAAATATCTAGTTAAAACTACACGACTTTAAATTTAAAAGAGTATTTGAAGAGATAAAATAAAGTATGAAAAAAATAATTTAAAGATATATATTTAGTTTCTAGGCTTCGTAAAAGTACCTAACCTATTATATTTAGATGTTATCGAGATGTGTTAGATATGTTATAGAGATGGTACCTTATCAATCAAGTATTACCTAAGAAAAGATGTGCTGGCGATATTCTAAATTAATTAAATAAGTATAAATAAATTAATAACCAATAGACATAATGTAATGGTATTACTCAATCAATATTTTTCTAGATTTTTTGTAAAAAAAAACATTTCTTTTTATACTTTTATAATAATGGTGACTAAACCACAAAAAGTTGTATTTCTTTATTAAAATAGGAAATTACTCTGAAATTACTTTTGAAATTAAATTTTGCTATCTTGTATATATTTTGTTGTTTTTTTGTGAGTTACAGTAAAGTTTAATACAATGATATTCTAAAATAAAACTTTAGGCATACTTAGAACTTCAAAAAGAGGACAGATTTGCTTATTATTTCCCGTCGGAAAAAGTAAGAGCAAAAGTGCCGCAGACGACGGCATATGTATTTACTAGTTAGGAGTTTCACATTTTAAGACGTCGTCGATGTGAAAGGGAAATAAATAATGAATAAGTTTATTCTTCAACATAGATTCCATGAATGGAATACGTATTGAATTTCATATGAATCTACACGATATAAAAAATATATACAGACAGATAAGTAGATATATAATAAAATTAATTAATTTTACTAAAAGTAGGGTTTGTGTTACAACCGTGTGCTAAGATCGTGTGCGTGTTTTCGCGTGCGTTGGAATCACTGAGTTCTAAATCCAAACCTCTTTGTCATTTAAGTAATCGTCTAAATAATAAGCCTAGTTACTTCATGTGTTACATAATGTGCTGCCTCATGGACGAATTTGGAAATTGAACCTATGCTGTTGTGTCTGGAAAACTTCGATACCACGTTTAAGAACTAGTGTTTCCTCTCGTGCTTAGAGGACGCTATATGAAATGAAGCTTCGCGAAGTCATCTACGAATCTAACTGGCAACCACTTTATTATTATCCTTTCTCTTATCCTACAGGATCGTTCACTATTCTGGCAAAGCTGTGGACAAATATGCTCCTCAGTCTGCGCTTCTCTCGAAGATACCTCAGAACCGAAGGGTGTTGATACCGGTTTGCATCGGTTTTGCGTCCATACCGATCATTATCCACCCTATAGATTTATTTGTTCATGGTATCATGAATTTAACGTATAGGAAGATGTATTAATCTAAGATCAGTGGGTGTTGAGACATGGAGATTGAGTTTTGGCAGTCACATGGTGAAAACTAGTAAGCTTAGACACAGATTGATAACTTATATAAACAAACACAAAATTCTATCTCCTTAGGTGCTTCATTCAATTCGTAAATTATACGATATTCTATTTTTTAAATAGTTCCTGTAAAGACAAGTACTACTCCCTACCAAGTCCTGATTTTGTAAGTTTTTAATATTTGTTCTATTATTTTAATTCTATAGATCTGAAAATATCTTTAGCAGGTTAGTAAACCTGGGTGAGACATAATAGATAGACTATTGTAGAATGTACACTATCTCTTTCTCTCCTAAAAGCAGATATTTAATTTTAGTTAAACTAGAGTTATGTCATAGACGAATTTATTGTTTAGTCCAATGGTGCCGATTCTGTTGCAAACCGAACTTAACTTATTTTTTAGTTTGATCCTGTCACTTTCTAAAATTTAAATAAAATAGAGACAGAAATACGACAGCTGGTTATGATTCTGTCAAAGTGACGTTTCTCGTCTTAAATAAGGTGGATGCGCAATGGTGTCGTCTTATTTTAGACGGTTAACGTCACTTTGACAGAATTATAATTAACTGTTGTATTCACTGTTTTATTCAAATTTAAGACAGGACAGGACTAAACCAAAATAAGTTAAGTTCGGTTTGCAACAGAATCGGCACCAATAACTACATTGTGCAATTAGTTAGTAGATACGTATAGGTGAGTAACATGTATTAGATGCCTTATAGTTTATTAGAATTGGGTACTTGACTGGGTAGCTTAAAAAATTCAAAACGTTTATACTTAAAACTAATGGCTAAAAATATTGTGGATTTCATTCATCATAAAAAAAATGGACATTTAGATTTTAATAATCGAATTAAAAGTATATAAGTTATTGATTTGATTAGTCAATATTTACTAAAATGTGACGTCATAATTTACTATTTTCATACAAAAAAGCGTTTTTGACATTTCATAAAAAGTTGCTGATTTGACTAGTTGGAAAGTAGCCAATAGTATTAACTTTAATGTACCTAGCTAAAATAACGTGGGCTGTTTAGTTTTAATTTATAACTGGATACATGGTTTTTGGTATCGATTGTGCATTAAGTTGATATCGATTGTGCATTTGTTCCTTCCCTTACTTCCATGCCTATGTACATTTTACTTTTCGTTGCATCTTCGTCAGAATATGCTGAAAAAATTAAAAAGTTTACTTTTCGTTGCACCTTCTCCATACAAATTCTAACAAAGATGCAACGAAAAGTAAAATGTACATAGGCATGGAAGTAAGGGAAGGAACAAATGCACAATCGATATCAACTTAATGCACAATCGATACCAAAAACCATGTATCCAGTTATAAATTAAAACTAAACAGCCCACGTAAGGCCCACAGCGCATGCGCGACACATGTCAAAGAGGCAAATGGCGCCACTTAATTATTGTGTGTATGAATAGAAATAATTAATTTCGCGGAAAATTATTTTAAATTATTTATTTTGTGCCTAAAAATATGTGATAGTACCAAAAGAAGATATTTAATACTTAAATAAATGAGTGTGTGTGTGTGTGACGGAAATGTATTGCACATTTAATCATATACCAACAAAGTTTAGGAAAACATTGGGATAGTTCGCTTTCGGAAAACCTGTAAGTAAATTCATTTTCAATGTATTCAAGTAGATAAAATAGTGTATGAAGCTGCACATAATTAGGTATTACAATGCTCGTTACTATTTTGAAATTCGCTGCGCTCATTTCAAAAAACACACTCGCATTGTAAAACCCTTCGTTATGTAGGAGCTTCATAAACTACTATTATTGCTTACTGCTATCGACTCGTGGAAAGTATGACTTAACTAAATCTTAATTAAAATTGTTGCCGACACTTTCTGTTCTCTCAGGATAGACAATGACAGGTGACAATTTTAGTCAAGATTTGGTGATTTTGTGCGCTTACGAATGGATATTATAATATTATTAGAGACATTTTATTTTATCGCCTAAAAGTGTAGAATTTAAAGGTATTTCAAGAATTTATGTGATTTCTAGATTATTGTGTCAAAATCCACTATTAAAATGAGAATCGTTTGACGATTTAATCCATATTTGCAACTAGATTTAGATGTAAGCACATTATGACAAAATAATTCCTAGTTTTAGTACAAATTAATATATTTTAGATCTTTATTTAGTAAATGTACCAAATAACAGAACAGGCTGTGAGTGAAAATATTCCAAATAGACAAAAGTGGGTTTTTATCTCAGTTTTAAATACCTGTAATAGTTAGCAACTGATACTAAAACAACAGCAATAATTTACATTTAGGAATTGAATTAGAATATTATCTATCAGTCGACCGGGAAATAAATTCTTCTAATTTAAAATCTTCGGATAATTTATTTTCTATAAAATTATTTAAATAAGTTACTTACTCGGTTAACTGCAAATAATACTCACTTTTAATTAGTTATTTGAGCTTTATTAGATGTACGTTAGATGTAGTAGTACAAAATTAGTAATGTTATAGCTTGATAAATGTTTTACATTTTGACATTATTATTATTATAATAACATACTCTTGTTGATTTATAAAAATAAATTTAAACCATTAGTAAGTTGTTTTACTCATCTCTTAAAAAGTTGCTATTATTATTAGCTACCAAAATGACAGCAATAGCCATGAAAATAGTGTAGTAAAATATAAAATAACGGTACTTATTTATATATCGTAGTAAATTCGTCACGTAGTAGTTAACGCCTGATAAAAGACGTATTGCAAAAAATATTAAATGCATTGCTCTATAAGTAGTGCTAGGCGCAATACTCAACCTCGACGCGCGTTTTTTACAACAGTTTCAATAACGTCTAACACAAAAGCACCTGTACTGGGTAATTTCGTTGAATGTACACGCAATCTAGGCAAAGCACAAGACAATGTACAATTCACTCGCCTTTTGACATGCAAAAAAATCATGTCTACGAACAATCGGTAAGTAAATGTAGTAAGTAAGTTAAGTTGCATGTTGCACGCTATTTTGATCACGATAGTTATGTTTGCTGGTAATAGTAATATTAGCTCTTCATGGCAATTTAGCGTAGACAATTTGAATGGTTTTGTTGGCCACAGAATATAAATAAAATGATATTTTCTTTTCAACTGACGTTATAACCTAGACTTAAAATAATACAAGTTCATTGTAAATAGCCACAAACCCTGTAAGTGGTGGATACTAGATTTTAAACCAAATGACCAGACCAATGCTGAAGACCATACATCTCATCAGTCCTTAGCTCCAGATTTGATATTGAATTATCGCGGTTGTATTGTATACTACAATACAATCTGATTGTTTTTTTTATCCCGCATTATTACCTAGATTACCCATATACCGGGTGTAAGGGACACCAGACATACCAGAAACTAATAGGGGTTTCTTAAGTTCGAGTTATAAACTGCCTCTTACATCCCATATTTCTTTCTTTATCTGCTCGAGGAGTTCCCTTGAATTCCCCAGAAGCCCATCATCAAAACCCTAACAATCCTAATCCTGATGACCATGGTACTACTGGAAAAATATATTCTTCCAAGGACGAAAAGAAAATTCCAAAAAATAACATGCATAAAAATAAGAGTTCCTCCTCCATTTTTTAAAATCGGTTTAAAGAATGCAAATTAAAAGAGGTAAGTTAAGTATTTTGTTCAACATTGGACTTCAATAATGAAGGATAGAATAAATTAGCGGTTTTGCTTTAACAAATAAAAACAAACAATCAGTTTAAACTACAGATACAGAAAACTATGCATCATTTTTAACATTCCATAATGACCTACTTAGGTACAGTAAATTGGTATGCAATTGTTTGCTGAGAATATAAAAAAACAAGTAATTTAAAAAAGTTAAAAATGCCCAACTGCTTAGAAAATGTACTTTTAAACTCTTAATCGTTAAATCTGTTTCACTAAACAAACTATCAAAACGAAAAACGTTAAAACGTTGAGAACCCGATTTTCAAATACCTTTTCAATTATACCCAACTCAGCTTTATTTGTCGTTTTTTTTTACAATATTATTATGACTTCTGACTGTCGAGGTCGAATTGAAGAACCATAAGTAGTGCCACAGAGGAACAAACATACTTAGTAACACAGGCTGATAAACACCCTTCTTTGCATTGCGCATGCGCAGTCGGGTAAAACTAAAAATACATATACATACATATTTATGTAAAATGTGTTTTTCACGTCGGACGAATTTTTTACTTCTCCGTTTTGGTCATATTTTACACTACGCTTACGCTTACTACATACATTCTATGATTTTTGTCGGAAGTTTCCAGGATCTGTTTTAAAATTCTTGTCTCAGTACGTTTATTTATAATTTTCCGTTTTATAAATATTTTAAACCTTTCTCGTTCTGGGTTAAAATCATCAAAGTATCTTTGTTTTTATAACAATAATCTCGATGTTTTATTTTATTAAACTGTTTCACGTAGGTTTTATTTTTTCCTCGCATTCCACGCATACCTTTTAGTGAACACGTGAGATAATTTACATACATATAATCACGCCTTTATCCCTAATGGGGTAGGCAGAGCGTAAACGACCTAAAAAAAAAAAAAAAAAAAAAAGGTAGTTCCGCCACGTCTGACAAGTTTTGAGGGTTATTCCTGATTTATATTGCTATAGTGACAGGTTGTCAGCCCATCGCCTAAATTACAATACTGAAACCCTCGAATCCCTTAGCTGATTTTTACAGCATGCCCGGGAGGAGATGCAGCTGGCACATTCTATGTTTTTCTATCACTCCCAGTCCAGCATGGAAGTATAGTGGAGATAATTTAAAGTGAGATAATATACTGTTCCATTCCGGAAATGGTTTATTGAACACATTTTAAAGGAAATTCGTAAAAGAAAGGAATAGTTAAAACTTGTAAAACATAGAAATATATACAGGGTGTAAAAAAAAGAACTGCGTTCCTTTAAACCACATGTTCTACTGATGATACCAAACAACATTCCCAAAGAAGAAAAATTTTTGCTCGAAAAAAAAATTTGCCTTTTCCATACAAAGATGCTCTCCGGGATCTGCAGTTTTGTATGGACAAGTCAAAATTTTATTCGAGCTAAAAATTTTGTGCTTTGGGGAAGTTGTTTGGTATCATCAGTAGAACATGTGGTTTAAAGGAACGTATTACTTTTTTTACAGCCTGTATAACCTACTATTTTTTACCTGAGGCTTCGCTCGCGCCAAGTTATACCAACTTTAAGACCCTGTTTCAATCAGGTTGAATTTTATAATTAAATAAACATGCCTTTGATGCAAATTGTAGCGAAGAAACATGAAAAGCTATTGAAAACCATCAAGCCACACAATAGTAAAATAGATACAGGGATAAACAACAGCTAAGAAAACAACAAGAAAAGCTTGTTATACTATAACTGGCAGTGGCAGATCCCGTTCCTACGCGCGGGGAAGCGTTTTCAGTATCTTCGACACCGCTTGTTTTCCATTCAAACCATATAATATAATAATGCTTTCCCATTCTCGTATTTACAATTCTAAAGTTTTGTCTTTCAGGAAATACTACAGTGTTGTGTTGCAAGACAAATAAGACAGTATTATTTTAAGTCTAGGTTATAACGTCAGTTGAAAAGAAAATATCATTTTATTTATATTCTGTGGCCAACAAAACCATTCAAATTGTCTACGCTAAATTGCCATGAAGAGCTAATATTACTATTACCAGCAAACATAACTATCGTGATCAAAATGATCGAAATTATCATCCATTACCAAAAATTATTTATCTACAACGTGTAACAGAAAGGGTATATGCATCGTGAAATGTGTGAACTATCCATGAAACTGAACAACTTTCCCTAAGGAACATAGGTCGAAAAACGAAAAAAAAAATTGACCTTCCATACAAAATGCATCAGCTGACTGCACATTTAGTTAGGGAAAGTTGTTCAGTTTCATGGGTAGATTTACACATTTCACGATGCATATACACTTTCTGTTACATGTTGTATATAGAACCCTCATGTAGGTAGAGTTGAGGTAGAGTCAAGTTTTAAAAATTTGTACTAAAAAACAAAACTTTAAAATAACTGTAGATAGAGCGCAGACAATTTTTTTTTTAATTATAAAAATCATTTGCACACTTAGCCATGCAAAAATCACTTGATATTGTACTAAAATACAAGATTTATTCTTTCGATAATAGTGTTAAATAAAAAAAACGCGATACGTCTACGTTAGCATAGCATGTGTAAACTAACTCTGAGATTGGTTATCAGAAGTCAAATAACTAATTCAGTTTAAAAACAGAAGGATCATGATGATATAATGATAAGTCTCATTGGAGTAGCATCGTAAAGTTTTCAGGGTCATTTCATTTTGACACCGAAAGTAATTCAATAATTAGAATGATATTTGAATAGGGATAAATACCGTTATTTCATTTATTGTTAGTTTCCTCGATATTTCAGAACGGTTGCACCGGTACAGTAAATACATAGGTACTATACGTGGTGTAGGAGACAGCATACCGGGTGTAAGGGACAGCGTCCCGCAAACTGATACGGGTTGCTCAGTCAACGATACTGAACAACTATCATCAGGATTTTTTTTCAGGAAATGAAAAAAAAATTTAGCTTTTCCATACAAATTGTCTGATCGAGGTGGTCATTTTGTATGAAAAAGCAAAATTTTTTTTTCATTTCCTGAAAAAAAATCCTGGTGATAGTTGTTCAGTTTCGTTCACTGAGCAACCCCTATAAGTTTGCGGGACGCTGTCCCTTACACCCCGTATATCTACCGAAATCGGGAAATGGAAAAAAAATTGCTTTACCATACAAATTGCCTGATCGAGGTGGTCATTTTGTATGGGAAAGTCATTTCTTTTTTCATTTCCTAAAAGAATTTCCATAAAAATCTTTTTTGATTTTCCCATACAAAATATTGACTCGATCTGATTGATCTCTTTTTCTATACAGGGTGTCCAGGAATTAATGGATAACCCTTTAACTGCGGCTAGCTTGACCGATGCCCTACTTGTAGAAAAATTATGACCTCAGTAAAAGTGTCACTTTTTTTTTTTCACCGTAGGAGGTCAAAGACAAAATTTTAAAAATATTTTGCCTAATTTTTTCAATAAAACTTATTTTTTAAATTATTTTCTTATAAATAGGTACTAAAATAATGTATTCATTTTAAGTATCAACTATTAAGGTATATTAAAAAGAATAAAAAACCCAAAAATGTTGATATTTGATGAAATGGCATGAAAATAACTGAGCGTAGGGAGAAAATTATTAAAAAAACGGTTTTTGTACGATATTTCGAAAACTGTGACACTTTTACTGAGGTCATAATTTTTTTGCAAGTAGGGCATCGGTCAAGCTAGCCGCAGTTAAAGGGTTATCCATTAATTCCTGGACACCCTGTATATTAGAGTAGGGTAGATTATTTATGAATGCATAATATTTTAAGAGCTTACTTATATTATAAACTTCAGAATAATTATTTAAATTGTAGAAGAGTTTGTTTCCATACTGGACTGGAAGCGATAAAATAACATAGAATGCACCAGCTGCTTTTCTTCCCGGCCATATTATAGCAGTCAGTAAGTTTTGGTAACGAGGACTTTTTTGACTTTGATTAATCAAACTGGGGAAATTACCGTCCTTTACGCCCGTCGTGGTGTTGTAACTGAAAGGGGTTGCTCAGTAAACGAAACTGAACAACTTTTACAAAAAAGTGCTTTCAGGAAATATAAAAGGCTTCCACATAGAAATTGTCGCTTTGAGGTGATAACTATGTATGAAATAGTGATTTTTCTTCTTTTACCAAAATAATTTCATCAGATTGTCAATTTCAGATAGGTTTGTATATTTCTGTAGTGTCAGGTTGTCAGCCCGTCGCCTAAATTACAATACACTGAAACCCTCGCAATCCCTTAGCTGGTATTTACAGCATGCCCAGGAGGAGATGCAGCTGGCACATCATTCTATATCGCTCACAGTTCAGCATGGAAGCATATAAATGTAACAGTTTAAATTTAAATTTGTCCAAAAATAGAACCTTGTTTAGACCAAATGTACCTACGTTAGAATGGAGGGCAAATGACCTCCTACCTGCTTATAAAAAAAATACTTAAAATTCTAGAAGCACTAAATTCAAATAAAATAAAACATACTGTGTTACCTTACATATATCTTGCTGCTTAAAATTTTAGGAGGAATGTTTTTTTTTATAACACACATTCTTTAGACCTGACAAGTTTATTTATATTAAAAGTAATTATGATTACGATTAGGTAGAGTAGCTCCTTGTCTTGATTGTTGCTACCTACTTTATACCTTATACTAAGAAATCTTACAATTATTCGTATGTAGAGTAGATAGATACGCATGTTATAAGTTATAAGCATGATTGATTGTGTTACATGGTATAAAAAGTTATAGAGCTCAATATTGTTATTAGTAAAAATTAAGTAAAAGTTTAGTTTTAATTCAAATAATTAAATAATATTATCAATTACTGGCTTACCATAAATTCTAAACACCAAATAAATAAAATAGTGTCACTTAACAAAACAAACACGAAACTAAAGCACTTTCATAAAAGGAACGTTTAAAAAAAAGTTCACATTTCGCGCGCGCCGCGCATGCGTTGTCACTTCCCACTGCGCCCGCGCAGACTCGCTACCGATGATCGACGGTACAAGCTATGAGAGAATTGCTATCATTAATAGCATTACTACATGCCATAAAGGACTTACTGTAATCTCGATAAATAGTGGTGTACGTATATCTTCTTATGTCATGCTTTTTAAGTAAACTTGGATACTAACTTCTGATGTTGAGACCTTACAATGTTGTGCATAAATCATAAGCGCTACGCCATAAAATGATGAAGGACCATTAGCGCCATACTTATTAAATTCACTAAAGGACAGTTTCTGTTGATTTGATCTAGGGTCAAATGTACAATATCTTTTATCTTTCATGGCAGTAACCTTCTTCTTCTTTGGTGTTCGCAAGAACACGGGCTAAATCTTACTTGGCCAGAAAGCGGTTACTGATTCTGGTTACTGACAAGTAAGTCCTCACGCGATCAGGTGGTCGGGCAAGCATGAAAGTTAGTGAGGTGTACCATGGTTTGCAAGGGTTCAACACATTCACAGCTGGCGTCTGCGCTACTTGAGTATCTACTCCCAACGGCAGGTTATCTTTGCTTCGGCCAACCTGGGATGGAAGAATAAGAATAAGTACTATCGTGCCTTTTCAAACATGATTTTAAGTATTTACGATTATGTACACATTTTACCCCTATGAAAGAAATCCCAAACATAATGTAAAATGTTTTTTTTTTTACTAATTAACCTGCGTCAAATTATAGTTGATCCCATATGTTTTTAATAAAAATATGATTTCTAAAGTCAGGATAAATAAATATTATCTAATACTTAACACATCCAATAGGTACTGTATGATCAAAAAACGCTTCCGCTCATGATTCGCGCCGTAATGTTTGTTTGTTATTACATAAACGCGAGAAAAGAGGCGGGAATGCGACTAATGTGCACTTACCTTAATTTTTCACTTTTCACGGCCATGCGGTTCTTTGTTGGACCTAATAACATAGATTAAATTGTCGGTACACTAACATAACTATGATCGATATGAAGTTGATAAGTATGTTATGGTTTGTTTCGGTACCATATTTTGTGTATAAAATATCATTGTCGGTCCCAAATAAAATATGGTGTTCAAACTTAAATTTGAATTATTTTATTAATTTAAAAAGTTGACGTTTGAAATTATTAAAAGTAAGTTATTCAAATTGTTTAAAATACTAATCTGCTAAAAATACTTAAAAAAATACCTACGCCTAAAGTACCTACGCCCGGAAAATTGAAACTAACTTTTCACTATTAAATCGCTGCCATGCAGTACTTAAAATCGAAATCCAAGTAGAATAAAGAGTTAATACTCATAAAAACTTTAGGAGGTCAATTTTTAGAAGTCATCGATAAAAACCTGACCCCCTGATACGGTATTTGCCTTGGTAATTCGATATTGCATAACAATGGTAATGAAAAGGGCCATGTGAATAACCTGCCTTACCAACGAGTTAAAAAAAAAACCGGTCGCTGTGCAAGTTCCGCTTCTGTTAAATCCATAATTGCATGTAACATTTATAAACGGTGAGCGATAATACCTTCTGATAGGTAAGTAGAACGATTAGTCGCATGAGGTCAAATTTCAAGTTTATTTTTATTTTGAAATGATGTTGATTGCACCATTAGTCTAATCTAGTATGCGGTGAGCGATAATACCACCTGGCCTCTGGCGAATTGTAAATACCCAGAAGGATGAATTCTGATTATCATCATTATCATAGTCCATCTGCTTGGATCAAACGTCTAACTTTACGCAGTTTTTCTGCATCAGGGTTTATCGGGTAGAACGACTCAAAAGCCACACGACAAGGGTTAAATTGTTTAGATTACAGTCGGGAAAACAGCGAAGTAAGGTGCTCCACTGTCGCTATTTGGTGACTTCCTTAGGCTCGTATTTATAAAGCGCTCTCAATATTGAGAATAGAAGTACTGAAATGACATTTCCAATACGAACTAAAACTCGCTGTCACTCTTGAGAGCTGATTATAAATACGGGCCTTAGATCCCTTGGTAGAAAATAATAGGTTGCCACGATGTGTAATAATGTTTGCAATTTCCTGAGTGAGGGATACCCGGATTAACAGGGTCAAAGAATATATAATACTAGCTTCCTGTCAACGGGTGTCACCCGCTGCTAATGAGTTTTCCCGTGTATTTTCCCGCGGTAAAAAGTAGCCTATGTTACTCAGGGTGAACATAGCTTTCTTATGGTGAAAGAATTTTTGAAATCGGTCCAGTAGTTTTTGAGTTTATTCGTTACAAACATACACACACACAAAAATCCAAATCTTTCCTCATTATAATATTAGTGTAGATTAGCTAACCCGGTTGTTTTGGTTCGGCAGCTGAAACATATCATGAACTGCCTCCGTGGTCTACAGAAGTCCACCTTAAGAGGAATCATGTAGTTTACGTCGAGTTCCGGTTACGTCGATTCAGCATGTAGTGTGTATTGTTACGCTGATTCTTGTTTCCTTTGCGAATTTTCCGTTTACGTCGAGTTATTTTGAGTTGTAGGATATGAAGGTTTCTACTTTAATCCCTACTAATAGGTACTTTATCTTTGAAGTCACCTATAAAAATGTTCAGTCTTTGTTCACGTGTAAGGAAATAAATCAGCTGTTATCATCTCTTAAAGTAAACCTCGTATCCATATTAGTTTGTTCTTTGATAACGAAAAACGTTATAACGTTTCTTTTCTCACGCGAGAACGTCGGTAAACCTCATATACACACATTTATTGCTGTGATTTCAGAAGGAAGGTGTATAAATATGTCTAACTAATGAATGGGTATGATAAGGACTTCGTAAATATGTACATCATTTATATCAGGTAGATAAGAGAACTGGCGGTCTTGATTGTGTTCTAGTTAGAGTAAAATACTAGGTGTAAAATTTTTTTGACCGAACTTTGAAACTGAGCAACTTTTCACAAGAAAATTTAAAAATAGAACTGGGAATCCCATACAAAATGACTGAAGCAGCTGGCACCGTGTAAAAAAAGTTACTGCCTAGATAACAAAAAACTTTTCCGAAGCATAAAAATATGCGAAAACAAATATCTTATTTTTAAACTACCTAAATTCTGCTCGGTTTCTTCTACCTGATATAATTTATGCACAATTTGTTTACCTACTACTAAATCGAATTACTTATACATTTCCTTTTTTGAGCTCTTAGTTTTTTTTATTCCCTTTGACAAAATCGGACTATTATACTCACGCTATGAGCTGTGCTATGAGTCCATACGGCATCTCGACACACGCTATGTACTTACGACCATAGTAATGTAATGTATCACTTTTGAACTCTGAACTCTACAAACCAGAATTTCGAACAAGTTTAGCAATACTTAAATTATGTCCACCTGTTCCAAGTAGTTCCTACCGGGCGTAGTTCTACTAGTAGTCAAACATAAAGGTCGCTGGTCGCGACATTTAAATACAATTTTTCCTACGATACATACAATCACGCATGCAAGGTAAATGTGTGTGTATTGGTTACTACTAAGGCTCGTATTTATAAAGCGATCTCAAGTTTGAGAACAATATTAAGTGTGGATTTGACAGGCCGTTTTGTACTGAAATGACATTTCTGATTCAAACTCACTCACTCACTCATGAGAGCTGATTATAAATACGGGCCTTAGTATAGCTCAACAACAGCAGAACTGAATTTAAGAATGTCATAGTCACGTGCTTATTGACTATTACGAGTATATTCTTCCCAATAATCACATTTCGGAGAGAAACAGAGCTAAGAAATTAGTTTTCTAGAATCGAGGCCAATGTACAAATTAACGAAACAATTTTTCCATTAGACGTGCGTGTCCTACCGTAACATTTCGAAAAAAAAAATGTTTGAATTATATTTTCAATACAATTTGCATACCTGCATACAAAAATAAAACATTAACATAAAATTGCGCTATTACTATTAGAAATACCTTATGTTAACTACTCAGGATTGAAGTATTGTTTCATTCCAGTAACATAAACACAGTATTGTCTAAATAGAATAAGAAATATTTTGTTTCATTGTTAGTATTTCTCACGGCTTGACGCATTTATGTCGGTGGATTTAGATATAACCGCCTTATTTGGGTATCACAGCCTTATTTGGTGATATTATGTTTGCAGATGTTTAATTGCCTTATTATTCGTATGTTTTACGTACTTCTTCTGATAATAAGACAATCTAAGAAACTTGAAAATTTCACACAACAGGAAAATAGAACGATACAAATCACATACTAGGTAAATACTAATAAAAGTAAATTATTATCTTTATTTTGAAAATTGAATCTCACAGTGTTAATGTTTCAATAATAAATTATCTGTTACTTGTAAGTATGCTGCTCAAGGTGAAAATAGGAAAAAGCCGGTCACTATAGTTTCTATGTAAAAACTTTGACTAGAAAAAGACGGCTTAACTCTATGTACGTGACTCTACCTATTAGCAAGTTACTATAGGTTTAAAAATAAAAATGCTGGAGTGATATCGTGTCGGCTCTCTTTAATTCTGTACTAAATTAATTGACTAAAATGTACAGAAACAAATTAAAATGATTTCATACAAAAGCGCATATACATATAAACAGGAAACAGATTTTTCAATTTTAGTTTTAAAAGATCAACAATTCTGTGTTTTAGTTAACACATTCTAAAACTAATTTTAAGATAGACCTTTCTCTTCTTGAATTACTCACACATATTTATTAACTGGCTCTATAGCTATTTAAAAGTTATTTTTATACCACTTCCACCAGGTATGTACTTATATATTTTCTGTTTCTCATATAATAAGCAACAGGACTGGACTATCTATACTGAATAATAGATATTTTTTGGGGTTTGTATAAAAATGGAAATAAAGAGGCCAGTTTATATAATTGTGGCTGTTTATTTTCAGGTATGTATAACAAACTATCTTTAAATTAGATTAGAATTGCTTTTAGCCGCTCGTAACCTGTAGCTAAAAAACTACGACGCGTAGTATAGTCACTTTTTAAATTTTAAGGGAACCTATAGCCTCTCGTTACGTAGATACTAGCTACGGCTCGTAGCATATTCCCAGGAGCATCGTAGACTCTCGTAGCCCGCAGCTAC
Source organism: Scrobipalpa atriplicella (assembly GCA_029255725.1). Taxonomy (NCBI): domain Eukaryota; kingdom Metazoa; phylum Arthropoda; class Insecta; order Lepidoptera; family Gelechiidae; genus Scrobipalpa; species Scrobipalpa atriplicella. The sequence goes on along the minus strand of JARACY010004787.1, from coordinate 4,867 downwards.
GGAACTACGTAGAAATTTACTACGACAAAACAGGAATATCGTTAGGTACCCCTTTTAGCCCCTAGCTACGTAGCTACGGCGCGTAGCATATTTACTTTTTGAATTTCACGGTAATTTCGTAGCCCCTCGTAATCCTTTACTACGTATACGTAGCTATGGCGGGAGCAATTTGACTTTATCTTGGTAAAAGTCAATGCAGAAGACAGGATTACACCATACCCGTTTATTCTCTTCCTATTATAGAAGGTTTAGTTAGGGTATATATTCTGGAAATTTCTCTCACATTATTAATTCTGATTATTCATTCCATTGGTAACGTAAACAATACTGTTTAACATTATAACATAATTACTTGTATGAAACTACAACACTTTTAATATCTTTTACACACCTCTGCATTATTATATCAACATAATGTATCAAGGAACTTGCGTTTAAAGCAAGAAAATAATCCCAAGGGATTTAAAGTTGTATGGAAATCCTTAATAGCCCAAGGGTTATTATGTGATTTGAATTTGGAATGTCATGTGAACTACTAAGAAAATAATTTTCAGAAAAAAAAAAATGGCTGTGTGTGTATTAAAACTGTTGCCACACTCGCCTTCTGCGCCTCCCGGCGAGTGTAAAAAGGCTGTATGACTAGTTATCTGTATGTGCTCTTTGCTTTGTATAAAAAAAAGAAACTAAAAAAAAGAAAACGCGGTTTGATTTTGCAAAAGTTTTTCTCTCATTGATTATTACTTCCATTTCGTAAATTGTCGAGTGAAATTAATATTTTGACTCCAGAAGACATTGTGACTAGTATTTTATCGTATTTTGTTATTTATGTTGAATATGTTAAATACGATCAATTCGTTTTTTGGAAAAATACGTAGGTAGTGGATTGTGAACGTGAAGTGTAGTTCAGTGAGTGTGAATTGACTTTCGGATCTGTTGCTTCTGGTATGTTTTCAATATTTATTTATGTATCAATATTACATGATTAGGTATATTTCTGAGCTTTATTATCTTACAGACGCCTGCCACCGTCTAAGTAATCTGTGCAGTAGGTGTGTAAAATATAGTATGCTCCTCGGGAATAAATGTGTCTTCGCCTTGGGCAGACTTGAATCCCTCGCTACATTCAGGATTCTTGTCATAATTCCCTCGCTTCGCTCAGGAATTAAAGATTTAATTCCCTCGCTGCGCTCGGGAATTAATCCTAGAATCCTTCATTCCGCTCAGGATTCAATATGCTGCCCGTGACGTTAGACACTGCTTTATTCCCTCGTTGCCTAATATACTATTTATTCATGTCATGTCTCATTCTAGCTGTTTGCTTTTTAAAATGAAAAAAAAAACAAAACCATTCACTCTTTCTGTCGTTCATTCGTTCACCTGTCATTCGTTCCTTCATTCACTGTAAACTCTTGTGCTCCAAAATAAGTAGTGACCAAAATTAAGACTTGGCTTAAAGGACTTGAATCCAAGCCATAAAATATTCAAAAAAAAAAAAAAAACAGTGTTAGGGCCGGCTTACATAAGGACAGTGGTAAGTACAGTTGGTAAGTTGGCTTTCAAGTTGACGTTTACACGGTTACAGTACCCGATTCTATATTGATTCAAGTTGTAACGCAACTTGAACTTGAAAACCAACTGGCAGAACCGTTTACACGTTTCAACTTACCAACTATACCTATATAGGTACTTACAGCTTGAACCGTTTAAACCGGCCTTTATAAGCAGCACTTGCCAATGAAAACGAACTTAGAAACTAGTTCTGACCCTTAAACTAATTCTATATTACATAACATTTTGTGTAGCGAAGATATGAAATAATTCTATTTAATAATAATAATTTATACTTGATAAAATTAACGTTTCATGTACAGTATTGTGTTGGGCTTATCTCACAACGATCCATGTCACTAATAATATCGGTACCTAATGGGCGCTTTTCCACTAGACGGCACGTCAACGGCAACGGCGACGGCACGGTACCGTCGACGATATCGTAGGTGAGATAATGTATGAAAATCAATCAAATTATATGACACGCTTTTCCACTTGCCGGAACGGCACCGTCACGGCATGTCATCGATTCCCTTAGATATTGTCACGTGATCGTCGCCGTGCCGTCGCCGTTGCCGTTGACGTGCCGTCTAGTGGAAAAGCGCCCAATACCTATTAAAAATTGCTATTTAGTGTTTGCGCCTTTATGAAAGAACTAAACAAAATACCTGAGTATTGATTTTTAACACGCGTGTGATTACTGATTTTGTTTTCAATACAAGAATTAATATTTTACGAATGGCAAATTTTTTATAAGACCAAAATTTTGTTAGTAATCAAATTCTAGATTAAACTTTGGACAAGATTGTACAATTTTACATAATTTTACTAAATTGTGTAATAATTAGTAGAGTATACCTATTGTGTACAGAGTCCATTTTTTGTTCTTAGGAGTTTTAATAAATAGATGTGATATTGATTCTTCGGCACTACATTATGTAGTTCAATCATCGGTAGCTGTGTATTAAAGTTAAAATAAGATAATCAAACATATACACAAAAAAGTGACTAGATTAAATCACATATTTTTCGCTTTTGTCTTTCCACTATATGATGACATCTGTCAGCTCATATAAAATGACATATTTTGCATTGTGCTGTCAAATATCATCATATACTTAGTGGAAAGACATTAATATAATAAATTGGCGCTTTGCATGGCCTAGTCATTTTATTAAATTTGAAATCTGAGAGTCAACTTTTAAATACATTGAAAGCCTTACATTTTAATGATGATATTTTTTAAAGTTAATAATTAGAAAACGACTTGAATACTAGGCCATGTAACAGGCACCCTAACACAAAGCCTAAATAATGACTTCACCAACATTTATAGTTTGTACATATACGTCTGTCTGTTCTTTGTTTATTTTATATACAGACTGATGTTTCAATAAATACGCGCTTTATATATTTTAATATGTACATAGTTTGATTTGATAACTGTGTTTGTGACTTTTGTTATTTAATAAAAAACCTGCCTGGTTAGGTAAATGAAGATGATCATCTCAGAAAAAAAAAACTTTTATCTAACATACATTAAGATAGTAACTTGTTATCGATGTTTGTAAAGATACAAAAGGTCATTTTAAATTGAGTGCAAATATTTAAAGAACTAATCATGAAACCGAAAACCTACTATCTCAATTTGTATAAGCGGTTAGGCGTCCATATTTAAAATAAAATTGCCACAACACAAGTAGTTGAACCAATCAATATTTTTGCATTTAATTTAAAATCATCTCATAGGATGATTTGTTTCAAAATTGTTAGTGGTTTAGAGTCAAAATTACAAACACAGTTACCCTAATGTGAAACTCATTTAATGAGTGAATATCGTAAAAAACTGTCTCTAACGACGAATACATCCGACCAACACGCCCTAATCTATGACACCTACTTTATATGCCCCTACTCATTTCATATTTTCCAAAATTATTAACTGATATTGAGGATTTTCTACTTAGAATATAATTTTTTATATGTAAAAGAAACAGATAAAACCTATGATTTATGGTTTTAATTTAAGAAAATATGAAATAAATAAGGATTTTATTCTCTCGTCAAAATGTAAATCACTGAAGCCTCAAAAATAAATAGATGAACTACTATTTTATTCAGTATTTGAAGCGAGTCAATATTTTACAAGATTTTCATCAAAAGCACTAAATTTTAGCGACCACTTTGATTCAGTAACATTTAGCGTAAAGTAGCGTTATTTCTTAAGTTCATAATCATAGCAGTTTTTTTATATATTTTTTTTTTATATTGAGGAAATTGTATTGTACTTCACGTTTTAAAAAAATATGCTCTCAAAATCGAACCGAATGACGATTACTTCACAGACGAGAGCCCTGCTCTTAAATTTAAAGAAGAAGTCTTTGATATAATATTACAAGATTTAGTCTTTTAATATGATCTTCAAGGTTATGTCCGAAATTACTACGTCATTCTTTCTGTAAATCAGTGAATTCCTTAAAGGCCCGAGAGGACTACATTCATTTTAGTCTCTGAAATGTGGAAGGAGCATTACGCAACCCGAAAAACATACGCGTGAACTCATAGTGACCGGGTTTAGTTCCGATTATGGTCGGAGCTTTTTCCGCATCGGGTTCGAAACTAAATCAAAATGGCTGCCTCTTTAACTGTATATTCAACTTACAATACTAATATCAACGTTTTTACTATTAATGTTCTTGGTCTGAAGATTCGACGTTTTCTGATTGTGCGAATTTCAGGAACACTTGTTCGAGAGTGGTTTGACTGAAGCTGTACTCGACGATATTTAGCTTCTCTTTCGCTGTAGAAATAAAATATTTTTATAAAATATGCTTTAACTGATCAATTAGCGCGGAGAATTGTCACAGTGAAATTAACCTATGACCAAATTATTTATCTCACCATCTTCGATCTGCTGGAAACACCTGGCCAGGCTAGACACAGCTGACTGAGGCACAGAGAAGACAAGTCGTTCGCAGAAGTTCTCTTCCAAAATGGCCGACGGGAACAGCTGAGCGACAAGAGCTATCGCCGCCTCTGCGCTCACGCCCACTACACTTGACTCCGTTCTGTAATCAATATACGCATGAGACTTTTAGTAGGCAGTGTGTATTCTCTATTATCCCTAATATTTCAATTGCTGGACATAGACCGAACATAATTTTTTTCTACGCTCTTTTCTAAAAGCGTCATGAGTCCTAAAAAGAAACCTAAATGTACTAATCTAAGTTGGACTGCACACGGCAGACTGCCGCAGCAGGTATACACGAAAAACTGTGTGATGATCGCTGTGATGTGACAGATGCAATTTTCTTTT
>JARACY010004786.1:0-25048 GCA_029255725.1 Scrobipalpa atriplicella | reverse complement strand
GCATAGCTGCATTGTGTATGGAAGTCAAGTTTTTTACCATATTTCGTCATATGTTCTGTAGGGAAAGTTGTTCAGTTTCATGGGTAGATTACACATTTCTCGATGCATATACCCTTTCAGTTACACGTTGTATAAATGTACAGGCAAGGGTAAATGAAATAGAGGGTTTCTGTGACAATGACAATTAATTGTAACAAGTTAACTTTACGAATTGTACGGGGTGTAAGGGACAGCGTCCCGCAAACTTATAGGGTTGCTCAGTCAACGAAAATGAACAACTACCACCAAAAATTGCTTTTCATACAAAATTACCACCTCGATCAGATAATTTGTATGGAAAAGCAAGATTTTTTTTTCATTTCCTGAAATAAAATTCCTGGTGATAGTTATTCAGTATCTTTGACTGAGCAACCCTATCAGTTTGCGGGACGCTGTCCCTTACACCCCGTATATTGTGATTCTCTCAATAAGTGCCGAATAATTTAGAAGCACTGATTACATTTGTTACCAAAAGTGTAAGATAAACATTAAACAATTTATATTATATCATACATATTTTGCACATAAACGTGCTACTAAAATAAGTTATCAAATACAATATTCCTTCCCCTAAGTTTCAAGTTACCTATTCTAAACAGAGATATACATAAAAGTACCAAATTTTGCTAATAATTTGGTGCAGTTCTAACATTCAGTATACTATACACACACATGTCTATATAAAGTCCGATTGCGAAAAGCTAAAATATTCAATTTGAAAATACATATCAAGATCCGTGAGAATATACATCTGACTGATTAGCCCACTAAATAGGACCCAGAATTATTACCAAAATTAATTATAATTTATCAAGAATATTGTGATATTTTTTTAGTTAAATAGACATTTATGAGAATAATGCAGAACGACTGGTTTTAGATATACATTTATAATTTATACACCTAGGGAATACAGCATATGACTGTACAATCAATATTATCTTTATAATAAAATATTATAGCAAAAAGTATTTCAGCGTTGGTATAAATTGCAGCCTAATAATAATAAATGAACATTATGACATCGATAAATTTTAATAATTTGCGTAAAATTTGCTATACCGGGTGTAAGGGACAGCGTCCCGCAAACTGATAGGGGTTGCTCAGTCAATGAAACTGAACAACTATCAACAGGTTTTTTTTTTCAGGATATGATAAAAAAAAAATGCTTTTCCATACAAATTGTCTGATCGAGGTGGTCATTTTGTAAGCAAATTTTTTTCATTTCCTAAAAAAACCTGGTGGTAGTTGTTCAGTTTCGTTGACTGAGCAACCCCTATCAGTTTGCGGGACGCTGTCCCATACACCTCGTATTATATCATCAGTGAAACTAAAGCAATTTGGTGTTTTGAGCCTTAAAATTCTCTACACTAAACTTTATAATTTATAAATAACACTAATTTTTATTTTACTATTATTATCAATCATGCCATGCTGTAAATATTTTGCTAGTAGTATATTCTATTTTTTTAATACTGTGAGAGCATTTTTTTCATTGGTATAGTTTGTTTTGCGATATAGTAGGTATTATATTTTGGGAAACTTAATATACTAATTTAATAAGAGTTATAGGAATGTCAAAATATAATATTACTAAGTAATTTATGAGAAACGAGGCCCATTTCACTAAGCTATAAGTTCATTCGACCGAAAAAATAGTTTTGCATAATATAGGTAGTACTTTTTTTTAGTTGTCGCTTGCTGTATCTACATCCTGTTTGTAGCTGGCAACCCTGTTTGTAGCTGGCAACCCTACATGCTGTTTGTAGCTGGCAACCCTTACAGTGCGAGTAGCCTGGTGTTGCAGTCGCGCCACTTGTCGGCCAACTTGCGGTGCTCTTCTATCTGTTGCTCGCTGATGTGTTTCACTGACATCGTCGGCGCCGCGGTTGTCGCTTGCTGGAAAAAAAAAACGATATTAATATTGGTACCAATTCAGCGATAGGGTTGCCAGCTACAACTGCCTCTGTGGTCTAGTGGTCTAAGCCATAGGCTTACGACCTGGAGGTCCTGGGTTCGATTCCCATGGGGGAACACAAAGTTGATATTTGTCAATTTCTTTGTGAGGTTTTCCCCAGTTTGGTTAGGACATTGCGGGCTGAATCACCTGATTGTCCGAAAAGAAAAAGGATTCCGTGCATCGGAGGGCACGTTAAGCCGTCGGTCCCGGTCGCTGTCTTTGATAGTGGTCGTTACTGAAACCATGTCAGAGGCCTATAGCTGTGCTACTAGGCGGTTAGAAATCTCTGACACCAGGGTTTATCGGGTCGTTGTTCGACTCGAAAATCCACTCGTTAAGAAGAAAAAGCGATACAATAAACACGACTTAAGTCCATACCTGTAATTTTTTTTCATGATTTAAGTTGAGATTTAGTTAAGTCGTGATCATACTGAATTGCCCTCATTAAAGTTATTAAAACATTATGAAATATGAAACCCGAGCGAAGCGAGCACGATATTTATTTATTTATTGAACTTTATTGCACAAAGTACAAAGGGTACTATTCCCATAGTTCTAGATATCTCACCTTAATTTTCCTCGGATCCAAATTAGCTCCAAGCGTCTGAACTCCTTTAGCCAGTTTGAAAATGGCGACAGAACCATATCCCTGGTGGCGCTGGAGACAGGACTCGCCATGTTTTTCAGTTGTCTCAGTGCTGACTCGCTGTGCGACTGCAAAATTAAAATTAAAACTTTAGTACCGTGACACCAACTTATCTGTTCAGCCCCTATAGCATGCCGTCGCGCTATAACGAATATATCGCATCTATCTGTCAAACTCCCATACAATTTGACAGATAGATGCGATAAAATGTGTGATAAAACGGCTATCACGGCCTTATCGCGGCTGGTGCAGGTGGCGATATTTGGAACTAAAATTTGGCTATGGTTAGCGATGACGATACATCTATTTCTATCCAACAATGGTATCGATTCGTATGTACGCACAAAATCACTAAATCTTGACTAAAATGGTCACCTGTAATTGTCTATCCGATTATAAATATATACAAAAGTCATTATGTTAAAACTCAATCTTCTTTTTCTTCTTCTTCTTAGCGAGTGGATTTTCGAGTCGAACAACGACCCGATAAACCCTGGTGTCAGAGTTTTCAAACCGCCTAGTAGCACAGCTATTATAGGCCTCTGACATGATTTCAGTAACGACCACTGTCAAAGATAGCGACCGGGACGGGCGGCTTAACGTGCCCTCCGAAGCACGGAATCCTTTTTTCTTTTCAAACAATCAGGTGATTCAGCCTGCAATGTCCTAACCAAACTGGGGAAAACCTCACAAAGTGATAAATTGACAAATATCAACTTTTGTGTTCCCCCCCTGGGAATCGAACCCAGGACCTCCGGATCGTAAGCCCATGGCTCAGACCACTAGACCACGGAGGCAGTTAAAACTCAATTTAGAACAATAAATTGCAATTTATGCATAAAACATTTTGATTATACTACAGTCGGGATTTTTTAACTTTTTAAAAAAATACTTGTTATAAATAAAATTGTAATAAGCAGTACTGTACCTGCGCTATATTCAAAGTAATCTCATGCTGTGAGTTGGAGCGCATGTGATAGCTCTCCTGAGGGTCCTTCTCCTCGTAGTTGATATCGCTGGAACTATGCGACAGTTTTTGCGACAGGACCAATGAGTTCGGTGGTATCGGCTTGGCGGCACCGCAAGCCTCCACTTGTATTTCTGGAGTAACTGATTCCACGTTGAAGGGATTGGTCTTCTTTATGTTTGACGGAGTTTTTAAGGTTTGTTTCTCACTGGATGGGATTTCTGATGTGACAAACTTTTCCGGTTTCCCTTGTTGCTCGTTAGGTTGAATTTGGGAGGAGTATAGCGGATTTTCGATCAGTTCGCAGTCGTTTTCTGTGTCGGTTTTCTGCGTTTTCCCAATGTAGTGTTGCGTGTTTTCGAAGTTGTCTAAAGTGGGTTCGAAGATGTTGGTTCTGTTCTCGTCGTCTGAAGAGTAGTCGGAGCTGAGGCCGTCTGAGAGGCTGCCTTTTTTCTTGTCTGTTTTGGGTTGGCCGAGAGTGAACATCTGTTTAGTCCTGAAAGAGATAGTAACCGTTTAAATATTAATTAGCACAGTTACAAGTTCATTCATCCAAAAAAATATTTAAGGAAGTTGAAATGCAAATGTTTTTGAAATCATCAGGTTCCGGTCGAGTCAAACATTAAAAACGGGACTCAATGGAAGAAAAATTATTTAATGAGTTATACTAAACAATGTTCTTTAATCTAAATAATCTTCATCTCGACCTTCCGCGGGTTGGCTTGTTCAGTTTCCTCAGTAGATAGGTAGAAACATGTTACTCCCATTTTTTACCTAGAGGTGCCCTGATCGCATTTCTCTTACCTAGAGGTGCCCTGATCGCATTTCTCTTGCCTAGAGGTGCTCTGATCGAATTTATCTTACCTAGAGATGCCCTAATCGCATTTCTCTTACCTAGAGGTGCCTGATCGCATTTCTCTTACCTAGAGGTGCCCTGATCGATTTTCTCTACCTAGAGGTGCCCTGATCGAATTTCTCTTACCTAGAGGTGTCCTGATCGAATTTATCTTACCTGGAGGTGCCCTGATCGAATTTGAGCTGTAACGCGGGTCGGGCGCGCGCGTTGAGCGAGTGAGACAGTTTGTTGAGCTTGCTGAACTGCTCACTCATGTTGTTGAGGGCTTTTGATCCTGGAAAATTTTAGAAAACAGTCTGTTTTACTTCCATGCTTGTTTGGAAGCTATAAAATAGACGTACGAGATTCTCCTCAATCAAAATTATTTATTTCGACGACTGATACGCTACAATCTAGGATTGGGTCTGGTTTCCCTTCTTGCGTTGCGGAGGTCAGATGGCAGTTGCTCTGTGTAAAAACCAGTACCCTCGTTCAATCCCCTAGATTAGGTAATCGACCCTGTGAAATACGGGAAAAGGCTAGGCAGATGATGATCATACGCTACAATATGAAGATACAAACTAAAAAAAATGTGTTAATATTCAGTACAAAACGGACTGTCAAATCCACACTTAATATTGCTCTCAATCTTGAGATCGCTTTATAAATACGACCCTTAGTAATTTTCGAGGAAATTCGACCTGAGTGGCTTTTTACTTTTTATTATTTTTTGGGTTGAGTTTTTTTACGCTTGAATTGTACTTTTAACCAAAAAAATTTCAACTACCTAGCTCTAATGTAAATTAAATCTTTAACAGAAAGTTATAATTTTACGTTCGAGGTAGTCAACTAGTCAATTCAAACTCCGCAATTACTAATATCTAAAAGCGTCTCATTGACATCATTCTAATTCTTAGATAGCGCTGTCACTTTCTTAACTTTGACATAAGAACAGGATAGAGTCTGTACCTTTCTCTCGTAGGAGAATGGTATCTAAACTCCACTATACTCACGTTTCTCAATATAGACTCTCCCATCATCACAGTTTTGGTTATTCAATGTGTTTAACGTCGCGTTATTGAATTGTGAATTGTAATATGTGTTGTTCAATAATAGACTTATTTAAGTGACAGCGCTATTGCCGTCATATCGAGAGCAATGTCATGTTTGTTAGCCGGTACAACAGGCGTGCACAAGACGGCGTACCTGTCGTGCCCCGTGCTGGCCCCCGCGTGCGGTGTGGGCGCCACGTTCGGTGCTGGGCGCCACGTGCGATGTGGGCGCCACGTGCGGTGTGGGCGCCACGTGCCCGTCGCCCACGAGCGCCGTGCTGCACCAGATACTGCGCCTGGCGCCCAAACAGAAACTAGCTAGTATCAAGACTAGGGTCATTCCAATACCCAGCCTGCAATGCTTACATGTTTCCTCGCAGACTGTTAGTCCGTGTTCTTTTTTATTTATTTGCGTAGTTTTTTTAGCTTTTTATCTAAGTATTTGTAGGTTGAAATAGTTTTTGAAAGAAAAAGTAAACCGTTTATCGATCAAGTGGTAAGTTTTTCAAGTCCAAATCAGTAAGAATGTAGGTAGGAATATTTATAGAACTAGGCAGCAGTAACAACGAACATCTATAAATTTGCTTTTGTACTGAATATTAACACATTTTTTTATTTTAGTTTGTATCTTCATATTGTAGCGTATGATCATCATCTGCCTAGCCTTTTCCGTATTTCACAGGGTCGATTACCTAATCTAGGGGATTGAACGAGGGTACTGGTTTTTACACAGAGCAACTGCCATCTGACCTCCGCAACGCAAGAAGGGAAACCAGACCCAATCCTAGATTGTAGCGTATCAGTCGTCGAAATAAATAATTTTGATTGAGGAGAATCTCGTACGTCTATTTTATAGCTTCCAAACAAGCATGGAAGTAAAACAGACTGTTTTCTAAAATTTTCCAGGATCAAAAGCCCTCAACAACATGAGTGAGCAGTTCAGCAAGCTCAACAAACTGTCTCACTCGCTCAACGCGCGCGCCCGACCCGCGTTACAGCTCAAATTCGATCAGGGCACCTCCAGGTAAGATAAATTCGATCAGGACACCTCTAGGTAAGAGAAATTCGATCAGGGCACCTCTAGGTAAGAGAAAATCGATCAGGGCACCTCTAGGTAAGAGAAATGCGATCAGGGCACCTCTAGGTAAGAGAAATGCGATTAGGGCATCTCTAGGTAAGATAAATTCGATCAGAGCACCTCTAGGCAAGAGAAATGCGATCAGGGCACCTCTAGGTAAGAGAAATGCGATCAGGGCACCTCTAGGTAAAAATGGGAGTAACATGTTTCTACCTATCTACTGAGGAAACTGAACAAGCCAACCCGCGGAAGGTCGAGATGAAGATTATTTAGATTAAAAGAACATTGTTTAGTATAACTCATTAAATAATTTTTCTTCCATTGAGTCCCGTTTTTAATGTTTGACTCGACCGAACCTGATGATTTCAAAAACATTTGCATTTCAACTTCCTTAAATATTTTTTTTGGATGAATGAACTTGTAACTGTGCTAATTAATATTTAAACGGTTACTATCTCTTTCAGGACTAAACAGATGTTCACTCTCGGCCAACCCAAAACAGACAAGAAAAAAGGCAGCCTCTCAGACGGCCTCAGCTCCGACTACTCTTCAGACGACGAGAACAGAACCAACATCTTCGAACCCACTTTAGACAACTTCGAAAACACGCAACACTACATTGGGAAAACGCAGAAAACCGACACAGAAAACGACTGCGAACTGATCGAAAATCCGCTATACTCCTCCCAAATTCAACCTAACGAGCAACAAGGGAAACCGGAAAAGTTTGTCACATCAGAAATCCCATCCAGTGAGAACAAACCTTAAAAACTCCGTCAAACATAAAGAAGACCAATCCCTTCAACGTGGAATCAGTTACTCCAGAAATACAAGTGGAGGCTTGCGGTGCCGCCAAGCCGATACCACCGAACTCATTGGTCCTGTCGCAAAAACTGTCGCATAGTTCCAGCGATATCAACTACGAGGAGAAGGACCCTCAGGAGAGCTATCACATGCGCTCCAACTCACAGCATGAGATTACTTTGAATATAGCGCAGGTACAGTACTGCTTATTACAATTTTATTTATAACAAGTATTTTTTTAAAAAGTTAAAAAATCCCGACTGTAGTATAATCAAAATGTTTTATGCATAAATTGCAATTTATTGTTCTAAATTGAGTTTTAACTGCCTCCGTGGTCTAGTGGTCTGAGCCATGGGCTTACGATCCGGAGGTCCTGGGTTCGATTCCCAGGGGGGGAACACAAAAGTTGATATTTGTCAATTTATCACTTTGTGAGGTTTTCCCCAGTTTGGTTAGGACATTGCAGGCTGAATCACCTGATTGTTTGAAAAGAAAAAGGATTCCGTGCTTCGGAGGGCACGTTAAGCCGCCCGTCCCGGTCGCTATCTTTGACAGTGGTCGTTACTGAAATCATGTCAGAGGCCTATAATAGCTGTGCTACTAGGCGGTTTGAAAACTCTGACACCAGGGTTTATCGGGTCGTTGTTCGACTCGAAAATCCACTCGCTAAGAAGAAGAAGAAAAAGAAGATTGAGTTTTAACATAATGACTTTTGTATATATTTATAATCGGATAGACAATTACAGGTGACCATTTTAGTCAAGATTTAGTGATTTTGTGCGTACATACGAATCGATACCATTGTTGGATAGAAATAGATGTATCGTCATCGCTAACCATAGCCAAATTTTAGTTCCAAATATCGCCACCTGCACCAGCCGCGATAAGGCCGTGATAGCCGTTTTATCACACATTTTATCGCATCTATCTGTCAAATTGTATGGGAGTTTGACAGATAGATGCGATATATTCGTTATAGCGCGACGGCATGCTATAGGGGCTGAACAGATAAGTTGGTGTCACGGTACTAAAGTTTTAATTTTAATTTTGCAGTCGCACAGCGAGTCAGCACTGAGACAACTGAAAAACATGGCGAGTCCTGTCTCCAGCGCCACCAGGGATATGGTTCTGTCGCCATTTTCTAAACTGGCTAAAGGAGTTCAGACGCTTGGAGCTAATTTGGATCCGAGGAAAATTAAGGTGAGATATCTAGAACTATGGGAATAGTACCCTTTGTACTTTGTGCAATAAAGTTCAATAAATAAATAAATATCGTGCTCGCTTCGCTCGGGTTTCATATTTCATAATGTTTTAATAACTTTAATGAGGGCAATTCAGTATGATCACGACTTAACTAAATCTCAACTTAAATCATGAAAAAAAATTACAGGTATGGACTTAAGTCGTGTTTATTGTATCGCTTTTTCTTCTTAACGAGTGGATTTTCGAGTCGAACAACGACCCGATAAACCCTGGTGTCAGAGATTTCTAACCGCCTAGTAGCACAGCTATAGGCCTCTGACATGGTTTCAGTAACGACCACTATCAAAGACAGCGACCGGGACCGACGGCTTAACGTGCCCTCCGATGCACGGAATCCTTTTTCTTTTCGGACAATCAGGTGATTCAGCCCGCAATGTCCTAACCAAACTGGGGAAAACCTCACAAAGAAATTGACAAATATCAACTTTGTGTTCCCCCATGGGAATCGAACCCAGGACCTCCAGGTCGTAAGCCTATGGCTTAGACCACTAGACCACAGAGGCAGTTGTAGCTGGCAACCCTATCGCTGAATTGGTACCAATATTAATATCGTTTTTTTTTTCCAGCAAGCGACAACCGCGGCGCCGACGATGTCAGTGAAACACATCAGCGAGCAACAGATAGAAGAGCACCGCAAGTTGGCCGACAAGTGGCGCGACTGCAACACCAGGCTACTCGCACTGTAAGGGTTGCCAGCTACAAACAGCATGTAGGGTTGCCAGCTACAAACAGGGTTGCCAGCTACAAACAGGATGTAGATACAGCAAGCGACAACTAAAAAAAAAGTACTACCTATATTATGCAAAACTATTTTTTCGGTCGAATGAACTTATAGCTTAGTGAAATGGGCCTCGTTTCTCATAAATTACTTAGTAATATTATATTTTGACATTCCTATAACTCTTATTAAATTAGTATATTAAGTTTCCCAAAATATAATACCTACTATATCGCAAAACAAACTATACCAATGAAAAAAATGCTCTCACAGTATTAAAAAAATAGAATATACTACTAGCAAAATATTTACAGCATGGCATGATTGATAATAATAGTAAAATAAAAATTAGTGTTATTTATAAATTATAAAGTTTAGTGTAGAGAATTTTAAGGCTCAAAACACCAAATTGCTTTAGTTTCACTGATGATATAATACGAGGTGTATGGGACAGCGTCCCGCAAACTGATAGGGGTTGCTCAGTCAACGAAACTGAACAACTACCACCAGGTTTTTTTAGGAAATGAAAAAAAATTTGCTTACAAAATGACCACCTCGATCAGACAATTTGTATGGAAAAGCATTTTTTTTTTTATCATATCCTGAAAAAAAAAACCTGTTGATAGTTGTTCAGTTTCATTGACTGAGCAACCCCTATCAGTTTGCGGGACGCTGTCCCTTACACCCGGTATAGCAAATTTTACGCAAATTATTAAAATTTATCGATGTCATAATGTTCATTTATTATTATTAGGCTGCAATTTATACCAACGCTGAAATACTTTTTGCTATAATATTTTATTATAAAGATAATATTGATTGTACAGTCATATGCTGTATTCCCTAGGTGTATAAATTATAAATGTATATCTAAAACCAGTCGTTCTGCATTATTCTCATAAATGTCTATTTAACTAAAAAAATATCACAATATTCTTGATAAATTATAATTAATTTTGGTAATAATTCTGGGTCCTATTTAGTGGGCTAATCAGTCAGATGTATATTCTCACGGATCTTGATATGTATTTTCAAATTGAATATTTTAGCTTTTCGCAATCGGACTTTATATAGACATGTGTGTGTATAGTATACTGAATGTTAGAACTGCACCAAATTATTAGCAAAATTTGGTACTTTTATGTATATCTCTGTTTAGAATAGGTAACTTGAAACTTAGGGGAAGGAATATTGTATTTGATAACTTATTTTAGTAGCACGTTTATGTGCAAAATATGTATGATATAATATAAATTGTTTAATGTTTATCTTACACTTTTGGTAACAAATGTAATCAGTGCTTCCTAAATTATTCGGCACTTATTGAGAGAATCACAATATACGGGGTGTAAGGGACAGCGTCCCGCAAACTGATAGGGGTTGCTCAGTCAAAGATACTGAATAACTATCACCAGGAATTTTATTTCAGGAAATGAAAAAAAAATCTTGCTTTTCCATACAAATTATCTGATCGAGGTGGTAATTTTGTATGAAAAGCAATTTTTGGTGGTAGTTGTTCATTTTCGTTGACTGAGCAACCCCTATAAGTTTGCGGGACGCTGTCCCTTACACCCCGTACAATTCGTAAAGTTAACTTGTTACAATTAATTGTCATTGTCACAGAAACCCTCTATTTCATTTACCCTTGCCTGTACATTTATACAACGTGTAACTGAAAGGGTATATGCATCGTGAAATGTGTAAATCTACCCATGAAACTGAACAACTTTCCTTCAGCAACATATGTCGAAATATGGTAAAAATAATTGTATTCCCATACTCAATGCGCTATCAGCTGATGCATTTTGTATGGAAGCTCAAGTTTTTTTTTTTCGTTTATATGTTCTTTAGGGAATGTTGTTCAGTTTCATGGGTAGATTCACACCTTTCTCGATGCATATACCCTTTCTGTTACACGTTGTATAGTAGCCTTAAAATAAGTTTATCACTGAATTTTAGTAATTTAGATGCATGTATAATCTGTTGTGAAATATAAGTACCCACTTTAATTCTCAATAGACGCTCTTTTGTTCCACTTTTCCCTGTGTGTTATATTTTTTTCTATTTTATCGCCTAATTTTTTGAGTTAGAAAGGTAATAAGTAACTCTTGTATACTAAACTAACAGCTAATTATAACAGTAAGTGAGCTCGATTCTAGATGCCATCTAAATTTAAGTTGTCTGTCTCTTTCAGTTTAAAAAGTTTGAAAAAGGACATGAGATTTATACTCTTTGGTTTTCGATTATACTCTATGAATTTCATATGATTTTACCAAGATTTGACGCGTTATCTGTCAAATATAACCGCCATGTATTTAGATGGCAGATAAAATACAGAGGAAATGTGCAAAATAATTCAGAAAAAGTTTAAAACCATAGAGTATAGGTCACCTGTCCTTTTCCTATCTTATTATTTTAAAAGAGAGAGATAGATTTTAATTTTAGTTTTAGCGATGGCACCTAGAATTGACCCCATTATTCACTGTTGTAACATATTTTTCAACTTATCCTTTAAATCTTCCTGCGGTCTGGATTTTATTTATAGTATTATCTTTATAGTATAGAATTATCTTTATAGTATTCCAATTTACTTCCTAATAAATTAATTTAGTAACGCAAGTGAGATTGCAAAGTATTTTTTAGAATTCGACTTATAGGGTCGAAATAAAATCGTTAGTTCATTTTAGTGTATGTTGTTGCTAAGTTTAGTTTTAAAATCAATATAAGGCCCGAGAATTATAAGTACAGCTTGGCAAGAGTTTGGAAAAATTGAGGGCGCCACTTTATTTGAAAAGTGGAATTTAATTGGCAACACGTGAGATTTTTTGTATGGCGAATTTTTAGTTCCATCTGTCACTGCATCAAACTCTTTCTTGCCAAGCTGTAGAGGTACATATTATTATTTTTATCAACAAACAAAAAAATATGTGATTGTTATTAGATTTTATCCTGTACTTGTATTGTTATAAATTATAATAATATCTCAAATTAGCAGTTGGGGCATCAAACATGTAAAATTTCATGGTTAATATGTAATCTTTGTACTAATTTTCTCTTTCATCGCAACAGAAAAAAATGTCAAAAGACGCATGGGCTGGTTGTAGGCTGCTTATACAGGGTGTAAAAAAAAGTACTGCGTTCCTTTAAACCGCATGCTCTACTGATGATACCAAACAACTTTCCCAAAGCACAAAAATTTTAGCTCGATGAAAAAAATTGCTTGTCCATACAAAACAGCAGATCCCGGAGAGCATCTTTGTATGGAAAAGGCATATTATTTTTTTCGAGCTTAAATTTTTGTGCTTTGGGAAAGTTGTTTGGTATCATCAGTAGAACATGTGGTTTAAAGGAACGAAGTACTTTTTTTTACACCCTGTATAAAATTCAGGATGGTAGCGGCGGCGACAGGTGCCATTCATAAGGAAAACAAAACAAAATGTATCTGAAATCTATAGGAATTGCATCACCTATATTTTTTTAACTGTCTACGCATATAGTTAGAATTCGTCTACATAATCCTCTAATACTAGTAGGCTATTTTATTTTAATTATTACTTTATTAATTACACCCTACTTGAACTTTGATATTGCTAGATTGCTATGCTTGCAGTAGGTAGGCGCTTATAATAAATAATGTCAATTAAGTCATAACAGGTTGATCCATTAGTAAATTCAGTAAGTAGTTCTATACGTGTAACAGAAAGGGTATAGCATCGTGAAATGTGTGAATCCACCCATGAAACTGAACAACTTTCCAAAAACGAAAAAAGAAAATGATTTCCCATGCTAAATGCGCTATCAGCTGATGCATTTTGTATGGGGGTCAAATTTTTTTTTTCGTTTTTCGACCTATGTTCCTTAGGGAAAGTTGTTCAGTTTCATGGGTAGATTCACTCCTTTCTCGATGCATATACCCTTTCTGTTACACGTTTCTCTCGGGCCCTATAAACTAGCATTTGATAGCAGATTTGTATATTAGTACCTATAGTCTAATTATGTATTGTATTATACTGGTTACCTAGCAAATTTAGAAATGTTGTACCTGTGAAATAGTGGTTAGAGATCGAAACATGTCCAATAAGAAACTAAAAATATGAGCAAAAATAATACATTATAAAAAGAAAATATGAAGCTATACTAACTAACAAGGTAAAAATGTTTCTTATTAGACTGGACATCCCTAGACAATGTATCTGGTGGCGGAGATATTGGTTGTAATGGGTTTTATAAACTGAACAACTTTGGCCCATCTAAATGGCATGGCATCTAAATCCTTCTAGATCCCCACAGACTAAATTCCGACTGATCTATAATTTGTTCTCAAGGAGAATAAGTTGAGACGAGTTGTTCAGCTATTCAGCAGGATTCTTATTGTATTAACGCATAAACTATCCATGTCTGACAACGAGAGTTACAATGGGGGTTTTAAATTTTGCTCGTTCCGGAAAAAAATCAGTTTAGAACTAGATGGCGTTAGGTGCGGCTAACATTTTGACAGGTCGTACAACGCTGTTTTGGCGTGTTCGTTTAACGCAATGCTTGGCAAACAAGTTTTAGTGTAAAATTTATAGTTTAGAGGGCTTTCTTAGTACTGCTTTATTGAATAATGAACAATAGATTATGTAAAATACAGCTCCCGAATATGTAAAAAGATTGATTTGACAAAATTAGAAAATATGGTATAAATAGTCAATAGATTTTTCCGTGTAAAGAAACGTCATTTTAGCCAATTTCAGCGCCCTCTGCAGGAACTCAAAAGTATTGTGTATAAAACTCCCATTACAATAATTTAATTACAAAATGTTATTTTTACTACGTTACAAATTCGGTACGTACAAATATTTGTTTATATTTTATTTTATTTATACCTATATTACGTTACTTCGTTTAGGTTAATGTTTTGTGGTGGGCATCAGAATGTATCAGCATTTAGTACATCTACCTAACTCTGTACATTTTACATTCAGAAGGAAAACAAAAGAAAATATATGTATAACTTAATTAACCGGCGCTGGAGCAGTCCGTTGACTAGTTTAGCCACTAACATGTGTCAAAAGCTTGCCGTGAGTGTAAGCAAGAGTTCTATAGACCTCATTTCTCCAAAACCGTTACTGAGCCAGTGTACCCTCTGAGCCACTGTTTCCTCCTTAACCCTACTTTAAAAAAAATACTAGGTAGATAAAAACCTGGCTTCGCTCGGGTTACGTACATTAGCACTTATACTATCGAAATATTTTTTCTATTTGTTACGTAGGAATACTAAATATATAACTAAATAGGTATTAAATGCTTCTAGTAATTTAAACACGATCTGTAACTTTGTACAGCCATTCTGATGCCCACACCCACGATTTTGTGATAGATTAATTTATAGACTTTTTAAGTCGTTTCGATACTTTTTAACTAAATAAAGCTTAGGTACCTACCTAAATGAATTTATTTATATATATTTTTATTTTTATGTATTGGGTCAGTCTATTGACGACTGAAACAAATTTTTTGTTGTATTGTTTTTGTCTGTGATTGGAATACATATTATTTGTGTACATAGTGCATTGCTTTATTTATTTTAGATGAATAAATTAGTACTTAAACATGATAGGTACTTTTATTTGAGAAGTAATTAAATGGTTCGCAATTTTAAAATTTGGTAAGGCCAGCGATGTGCCAGAGTCGACAAAGAATGGAAGAAAGATCGCAGCGCATGCCAAGTATGAACATGCGCATGATAAGAAAGTATTTTTGCTACTTTCATAATGCAGCACAAAATGCATTTTTTTGCTTACACTCTGAGTGCTGACCAAAATTTTATTAAACAGGAGCAGCTCATTGCAGCTTATACAAAATACAAAAATACAAAATACACACATATATAACACATATATAACACATATATAAACTTATAGGTATAATTAATAATTACAGCCATCCAGAATGACATAAATGGACAAGACTCCTAGGTTCGAATATCACGTTATAACATACCTTATATTAGTGTTTAGATCATGTAGATTACCCTAGTTTTTATTTCAGCTCGATACATGCAGTATTTCCAGAGATATGACTGCGAGAAGTTAATGCATCTTTTTTCAATTTCTGAAATTACGGGTGCTCGCGGTGTCGCCGATGTGACGTCATCTTTAAACGTGCCGCGGCGGCGAACTATGAAAGCGGCGTATGCAGTACTGTGGTTTATATTGCGTTATATTTGTTTATTTTGTTATTCTGAGTTGTGAACTGCCTCTGTGGTCTAGTAGTCCTGCTCCCGAATGTCTACTAAGCTCTCAATCCGCAGGTCGTGTATTCGATTCCCACGGGGGGATCATAAAGTTGATATATGTTAATTTATTACTTTGTAGGAATTTTCTCAGTTTGGTTATGACGTTATAGGTTGCATCACCTGACGTAAAATAAAAAAATCCGCTCCTCGGAAGGCACGTTAAGGTGGCAGGCCCGATCGTTGTCTTTGATAGTGGTAGTTACACAAATCATGATAGAGGCATATTAGGTGAACAATTTAGGCGGTTTAAAAACTCTGTCATAAGGTTTTATCATAGTTGTAAACCTCTGACATCAGTGTTCATCATAGTTTTTAACCTCTGACATGTAATTTTTGAGGCTAAGGCTCGTATTTATAAAGCGATCTCAAGATTGAGAGCAATATTGAGTGCGGATTCGACAGGTAATTTTGTACTGGAATGACATTTCTGATACGAACTCAAACTCGCTGTCACTCTTGAGAGCTGATTATAAATACCGGCCTTAGTTATTTTTTCAAGATGGTGATCATACTAAAATATCTCGTTTAAAGTATATTTAGTAGTCCCGTCTAACAACCCCGGCACGCGGGCTGCTACATTAAGTAGCTTTAAAATATTAATAAGTCCTATGACGGCAGGCAATCTCCTTCCCGAATAACATTCAAAAAATAAAAAATATTTGCGGATCGCCGTAATATTTTTGGATTAAAATATATAGGTACCTTTCGCAGATATAGATTAAAGACAACGATCGGGACTGCCACCTTAACGTGCTTTCGAGGAGAGGAATCTTTCATTTTATTATACAGGGTGTAAAAAAATGTACTAATTATATCAGCCTTTTCCATACAAAGATGCTCTCCGGGATCTGCAGTTTTGTATGGAAAAGGCAATTTTTTCTTCGAGCGAAATTTTTTGTGAAACTTTGGGGAAGTTGTTTGGTATCATTAGTAGAACATGTGGTTTAAAGGAACCTAGTACTTTTTTTACACCCTGTATAATATCAGGTGATGATGCTGCAGCCCTACAATGTCCTAATCAACTGAGGAAAACTCACAAAATAGTACATTGACAAATATCAACTTTCGCGATTTAAACTTCTATACATTTACTAGTACTACGTAGTGCACCGCGTTTAAAGATGACGTCACTGCGAGCGATTGAATATTGGGCCGTCTGCCACTCTCTTCGTGCGGAAGAGCTCACTTTGAGCTTTAATATCTCAGTCATTAATAAAGATATTAAAAAACTAAAAACAGAATAATTTTCCTAATTTTTTGGAGAATTTTTCCAGATAATAAAAAAAAAGAAGGAGCAAGGTCCATTGCGGATTGATATTGAAATGTTTGTTGACCAAGACTTGCTGACCAATTAGATATTTCTGCTTACAAATTATATTTTTCTGCTCACAAAAATACCAATACTTTGCTAACCATTTACTTGACACCCCTTTTATTTTGTCCACTGAATAAATAATCAAATCACACTGGCAAGGTGTATTACTTTTTTTAAATTAGCTTCACTTGTGCTAATCTTTTAAAAGCATAGATTTGATAGGCAAAATACAAAATCCACAAAAAATATCATCATAACGCCATCTATGGTAAATCAGAAAACTAAGAAAATCGATCGATTATGTCGCTTTTTTTAATTATTCTCCCATGTAAGGGTAGGCAAAGAGCTTGAGCCCATGCAGCCTAGTCTTCAAAATATTATTTTGTCTTCAGTCTTCTTAACCTACACTAACCTAAAAGTCATTAGAATGCGCCGGTGATTCACATTCCAATGCTCAACAGACTTTTGCGCGGAGATAACAATCCGGATCGTACGTTAGCGCCTACCTTTACTTCTTACTCCCCCCATTATTGTTCCTTGTCAGCAGATCATTATGTTAAAACCACCACATTAATACAACAACCACTGTAAGGAACTAATTTATAAGAGCGAGGAACAAAGTCCATTAGATTTTTTCATTTTCCCCGCGCAAAACCCCAACCTAACCTAACCTAATCTAGAACTCATTGGAATGCGAGTGCGGTGCACACATTCCGATGGTCGATGGTGATTTACGCGGGAGTGGCGAGTCGAACCTTATAGGATTGATTTCTGTACTAAACCAGAAACTCAGTCCTACGTGTGATTCGTTACGATTCCCGCGCAAAACTCCCCCCTTTAAGCGCCCACTACATTCTCGCCGAAGTTCTTTGGAAAGTGCGTCGAAGTGAAGTTAGTCGAGGCGAGGAGACACACTACACTACTCGTAAGACTTCGGAAAAGCTCAGTCGCTAGGCAGGCCTTAAAGATGGATGACGTGCAAGTTGCAGCTGCCGCTGCTTTGTGCTCTCTTGCTTATTTATGCTTATTTCAACAGTAACTATATACGAATACATAATACAAAAAAAATTAAAAACTTGAATTCTTCAACTGGTACATTCATTATTTCACTTATACCCTATTAAAATATACCTACTCTATGGCTTATACACACTCAAGCATCGTAAATTGTTTTCTTTTTTAACTTTATATCCCGCATGTTTTCAAATTTCATATACGTTTCATATACGTACGTTTATTCGGCGCTTTTACGGTGAAGTAAAACATCGTGAGGAAACCTAAGAAAAAACGAAGAAATTCAAAGGTTGTGTGTAACCTAATCTATGATTGGGTCTGGTCCCTTCTGGGTTGCGGAGGTCAGATGGCAGTCGCTCTGTGTAAAAACCAGGACCCTCATTCAATCCCTTAGATTAGGTAGCCGACCCCGAGAGATACGGGAAAAAGACTAGGAAGATGATGTCCCGCATGTTTAGCGTCCCATATAATGGATTCTCCTTGTAACAATTCTAAGAATAAGAGCGATTGATCTTGAGACAACAAACTCATCCTGGCCACGACATACACGACATACGTTGGCAAAGATTTCTAGTAAACTGAAGTCGAGTAATGTAGTGTGTCACTTCGTATTCGAACTTCGGGCCCTTTGACTCGGACACAAAAAACCGACACAGAACGGAAGTTGCCCGAAGCGAAGTGAAGTTACACGAAGTGCCTCTCTACACTCTCGTGCTCGGCTTACTTCGGTCAACTTCGCGAGTAATGTAGTGGGCGCTTTACGCGCAGAATCGCAATACACGCCGCCATTTTGGATCGGTATTTGACATTTCCTTCGTAAAGCTTGTCGATTGATTCCTGCTAGAAGCTTTTGTGCGCTTTTTGTGTATTTACGCCTATTATAGGGCTGTTATGATAAAGAAAATGTGTTTTATAGTACAAAAATAAAAAGTCTGACATTAAAACAGTGTAAAAATATGGTAAGAAGCTAATTTATACGCTATGGCAACTTCAGCAAGTGATGGTCTTGATGAATTTATTAGCTTCGGGCTAAAGTCCTGCCCTCGAGAAGATTGTCGTATATGCTTGGAAAATGAAGGAGTGTTGCCTATATTCGGTGACCAAAACAAACCAGACATTTCTCTAGAAGTAGTTACATTCGGCGGTATACAAGTCATCAAGGATGACGACTTTCCTCAATTCATCTGTCAAACATGTTTCAACTTACTGGAAAACGCAATATCGTTCAGGACTACAGCCAGACGAACAGATGCCCTACTAAAACGACGGCGAAAGAAACTAACACAACCAACGCTACCAAAGTCTGATGATACAATCGTTGATGTTGAACTGGAAATCCCAAAAGTCACAACTATCCCTACAACAACAGATCTAAGTATGATAAAACTACAAGCAAATGCATATGATAAGGGTCCATCTCACATGTATCATATTGTGCCTAATGTGCCTAATATTATGACTATGTGTGAAGAAAAACCTACCAAACCTAAAATTGACTTTGTATCAGTGCAAGTTACTGATATAATATCTTCATCAATACAACATCAAGATATGAATTATTGTAAAACAGAATCCTACATGAATGATGCAAACCCAACACACAGTGGAAACATTCACCACCATGATCAAAACCATCATTTTGAAAATAATAATTCCAATGATAATGATACTGGGAGTGATATGATGTTGCTGATGGGTCCTAATGAGAATATAAAAACTGTTAACTATACAAACCTTGAAAATGTAAAGACTACAGACACAAAGCCCAAACCAGAATGTTTTTACTGCAAGTATTGCAAACAAAATTTTCCAACTTCTGAACAATATGAAGAACACCGTAACACAGTACTACATAAAAGGAATTATGTTATAAGTTTCCTTCCCAAGAAAAAAACAGATGGTACTACAGGGAAGGAAAGGAAATCTTCAAGGCCAAAGGACCAGCAATGCCATATTTGTAATGAACTCTTTACAAAAATACAATTTCCAAGACACATGCTTAATGAACATGATGTTAAAGTACCACCTGCAGACTCTAAAAGAGAATGTAAAATCTGCAATAAAATGATTGACCGTAGATCTATGCCTCGGCATATAAAGAGGAAGCATGAGAATGATGGTAAAGATATGGAGCCAAAAGTAAAACTGGAATGTCCAATTTGTAAAAAAGTGTTTGCAAAGCAGTACTTCCCTCTGCACATGAACAGACATAAAGAAATTGAAAATAAAAAATATGTCTGTGATCAATGTGGAAGGAAATTTGCTTTAAATCATCATTCAATACTCATCGCTTGGTTCACACAAATGAATACCCCCACAAATGTGATTACTGTCCTTACCAGGGACGGACTAAGGGACTGCTAAAAATCCATATGCGCACACACACAGGGGATTATCCATTCAAATGTACACAGTGTGAGACACGGTGTCTAACTAAGAGCAATTTGAACTGGCATATGCGCAGGCACAGAGGGCCTATTGACTTTGTTTGTGGGGCTTGCAACAGAGGTTTCTACAGTAAACTTCAACTTGAAAGGCACATAGCTGTAACTCATTATGGACAAAAAAATCATGTCTGTTCATTCTGCGGATCAGCATTTGGGTACCGTAATGGGCTAATGCGTCACTTGAGAAAAGTGCATAAAAGACCTAAAGTGAGAGGGGTGGGGAAGGCAAAAGCATACTTATTGCCACCACAAGAACAAGATATTGTCCAGAATAAACCACCAGAACCACAGATGCCTCCACCTCAAGCACCTCCTACGTATATGGTTCAAAATTTTGTTTATTAAAAGATTAAAATAAGATTTACAATTACAACAACTTTATTAAGTTGAAATTATATAATTTAAATAAACTGTACTTAGGTACGTAGACTTACTTCATAATATTGATATTAAAAATTCAACACTGCCTATTGCCTAATAAGAGTAATAAGTAGGTACCTACATAATATACTAATGAAGATTGTAAGTAAATATTATTCCACTACTCTAGTAATAAAAAATGATTACGTAGTACCTACATAATTATTTTTACTTACCCACACCCACACCACATCTGAAACCAGTGAGAGCTTTTCTTCTCAACTTAAACCCATTGAAATATGACCAACTTTTGTTAGAAAAACACCATTTGCTTCAGGGTAAATACGTACACTGATCAGATCAGGTCGCTGCATGGATCCGCCATGGATAGGCCATGGATCATTCATTTCATCACTGATTTATTAGGTACTAAAACCATCCAAGTGCGAGTCGGACTTGCGCACGAAGGGTTCTGTACCTACCCTTATCTATACAATCTAAGCGTGAAAAAATATCCAAACTTTTGCAGTTAGGCTTCGTATATTTCGGTATTGAGCGGTAGGTACGAAAATGAACCTTATTCCATGCCGATACAACACAAAATCGCTTGAAGGGTACCGTGGGAAAATATGTTAAAATGAACCTGGCTGTATGGCTTTGTTCCTTTGCCTATCCTTTAATGGATGAATGAAAAAAAAAAAAACATGGACATAAACTTGGTCCGAGGTTAAAAAGAAAAATATTAATTTTTATACAGTGCAGTGGTCCTTCGAGCCTGTAATTTAAGAATATTACGGGAAAGAGAAATCGTGTTTTTTATGATGTCAGTCAAAATGTGCCTACCACTTGTTTTATAGTGATTGATGAACCTACAAATTCCACGCTTGTAACAGCACAGCACCCAGTGGCTATGATGGCGAATTTAGATCTCCCTACGTTAAATACGGCAACTGAATGCCGTGTATGCGTAACCAACGAAGGAGTCCTGCCTATTTTTGGCGATGAATCCAGTCAGACATATCCTTTGAAATTGCAATGTTTGGCGGGATACAACTTCACGAAAGCGACGATCTCCCAAAGTTTATCTGCCATGAATGCTCCAAATCGCTCCAAAATGCTATAAACTTCAGAAAATCTGCTAAAAAAGCCGACGCTCTGTTCAAACGACGAATGAAACGGATGGAAATTACTTCTGATGTACAGAACCAATCAGTTAAGGTAGAGTATGAGGTTCAAAACATTCCAAAACCATAACATTGAAATGATTGAAGTTGTTGAACCCGAGATTGACTTTGTTTTCTGTAAAACTAGATGATGCTGCCGAAGAGGAATCGGCAGACTATAAAAGTGAAACCACATTTGAAGAGGAAGTAATTGAAGAACACATAGACTCTGATGATGACGCTGTTATAGAAGATAATGAAATGGTGATGCTTATTGTTTCTGATAAAAAAGGACCTAAAACTATACCATTGCAAACACAGGCAATGATTGCAAATGGCACCTTGCACTTTATTTAGGCTTAGGCTGCCTATACGAGGGTAGACGTAATGACTCAGTCAAGACGAGTTTATTGCCAGAAGTTTTGGAGAAGTCTCCAATTTTTTCAATTCTAGTCGTTTTTGGGATGCTGAATCCGAATCTGAGGATTGTTAACAAAATTTCATAACAAAATTTCAGAAGAAAAAGTAAACATATATAAACAATTTACTAGTTTATATTTAAAAACGTAAAACCTGTACTTATTTATAGGCCAGGAGCAATAGCTCAGATCCCCATAGTAAATCCAGTTTAATTGCTACAAGAGATTTTATTTTATAATGGCTTCATTTATTGCCCAATATTTCTTCGTTTCCCCACCCTCCTGGCGGAGTTGTGCATAAGTGGGGGGGTTCCATTTTTATTTTAGAATCAGCTCAAAATGCCCTTTCATACGGTACCATACACGATAGGGATCGGAAAAAATAAATTTCCCCATACAAAAAAAGGCAACCCCCTCTACTTATGCAAACCTCCGCCAGGGAGGGGAAACTAAGGGAGTCATACTGGGCAATAAATGAAGCCTAGGTACAATAAAATAGGTACAATATAAAAATCTCTTGTAGCAATTAAAAAGTCGATGCAGTCAATTGCAACTGGCTGGCCTATTATGGGGATCTGAGCTATTGCTCCTGGCCTATAAATAAGTACAGGTTTTACGTTTTTAAAATATAAACTAGTAAATTGTTTATATATGTTTACTTTTTCTTCTGAAATTTTGTTATGAAATTTTGTTAACAATCCTCAGATTCGGATTCAGCATCCAAAAACGACTAGAATTGAAAAAATTGGAGACTTCTCCAAAACTTCTGGCAATAAACTCGTCTTGACTGAGTCATTACGTCTACCCTCGTATAGGCAGCCTAAGCCTAAATAAAGTGCAAGGTGCCATTTGCAATCATTGCCTGTGTTTGCAATGTATAGTTTTAGGTCCTTTTTTATCAGAAACAATAAGCATCACCATTTCATTATCTTCTATAACAGCGTCATCATCAGAGTCTATGTGTTCTTCAATTACTTCCTCTTCAAATGTGGTTTCACTTTTATAGTCTGCCGATTCCTCTTCGGCAGCATCATCTAGTTTTACAGAAACAAAGTCAATCTCGGGTTCAACAACTTCAATCATTTCAATGTTATGGTTTGGAATGTTTTGAACCTCATACTCTACCTTAACTGATTGGTTCTGTACATCAGAAGTAATTTCCATCCGTTTCATTCGTCGTTTGAACAGAGCGTCGGCTTTTTAGCAGATTTTCTGAAGTTTATAGCATTTTGGAGCGATTTGGAGCATTCATGGCAGATAAACTTTGGGAGATCGTCGCTTTCGTGAAGTTGTATCCCGCCAAACATTGCAATTTCAAAGGATATGTCTGGACTGGATTCATCGCCAAAAATAGGCAGGACTCCTTCGTTGGTTACGCATACACGGCATTCAGTTGCCGTATTTAACGTAGGGAGATCTAAATTCGCCATCATAGCCACTGGGTGCTGTGCTGTTACAAGCGTGGAATTTGTAGGTTCATCAATCACTATAAAACAAGTGGTAGGCACATTTTGACTGACATCATAAAAAACACGATTTCTCTTTCCGTAATATTCTTAAATTACAGGCTCGAAGGACCACTGCACTGTATAAAAATTAATATTTTTCTTTTTAACCTCGGACCAAGTTTATGTCCATGTTTTTTTTTTTTCATTCATCCATTAAAGGATAGGCAAAGGAACAAAGCCATACAGCCAGGTTCATTTTAACATATTTTCCCACGGTACCCTTCAAGCGATTTTGTGTTGTATCGGCATGGAATAAGGTTCATTTTCGTACCTACCGCTCAATACCGAAATATACGAAGCCTAACTGCAAAAGTTTGGATATTTTTTCACGCTTAGATTGTATAGATAAGGGTAGGTACAGAACCCTTCGTGCGCAAGTCCGACTCGCACTTGGCTGGTTTTAGTACCTAATAAATCAGTGATGAAATGAATGATCCATGGCCTATCCATGGCGGATCCATGCAGCGACCTGATCTGATCAGTGTACGTATTTACCCTGAAGCAAATGGTGTTTTTCTAACAAAAGTTGGTCATATTTCAATGGGTTTAAGTTGAGAAGAAAAGCTCTCACTGGTTTCAGGATGTGGTGTGGGGTGTGGGTAAGTAAAAATAATTATGTAGGTACTACGTAATCATTTTTATTACTAGAGTAGTGGAATAATATTTACTTACAATCTTCATTAGTATATTATGTAGGTACCTACTTATTACTCTTATTAGGCAATAGGCAGTGTTGAATTTTTAATATCAATATTATGAAGTAAGTCTACGTACCTAAGTACAGTTTATTTAAATTATATAATTTCAACTTAATAAAGTTGTTGTAATTGTAAATCTTATTTTAATCTTTTAATAAACAAAATTTTGAACCATATACGTAGGAGGTGCTTGAGGTGGAGGCATCTGTGGTTCTGGTGGTTTATTCTGGACAATATCTTGTTCTTGTGGTGGCAATAAGTATGCTTTTGCCTTCCCCACCCCTCTCACTTTAGGTCTTTTATGCACTTTTCTCAAGTGACGCATTAGCCCATTACGGTACCCAAATGCTGATCCGCAGAATGAACAGACATGATTTTTTTGTCCATAATGAGTTACAGCTATGTGCCTTTCAAGTTGAAGTTTACTGTAGAAACCTCTGTTGCAAGCCCCACAAACAAAGTCAATAGGCCCTCTGTGCCTG
>JARACY010004785.1:0-25051 GCA_029255725.1 Scrobipalpa atriplicella | reverse complement strand
TAAATGAGCTTCCTTAAAGCCTAATGGTCATGTCTGGTCGCAATATCTCCGTCTCTGGTCGACCTTTACTCAGAGCGATAACAGTTAAACAAGAAGATGATGAATTATCCTTCCATGCTGGACTGGGAGTTATAGAAAAACATAGAATGTTCCAGTAAAAACCAGCTAAGGGATTCTAGGGTTTCAGTCATAGACAAAATATATTTTCGTCCATGGTTTCAGTGTATTGCAAGGGTGATGGGCTGACAACTTATAGCAATATACATAATCATCTGTAATAACCCTAAAAACTTGTCAGACATGGCAAAACTACCTATGTTTAGGTCGTTTTTGCTCTGCCTACCCTATTAGGGATAAAGGCTTGATTTTATGTATGTATATTGAAATAAAAAAGTAAAAGTATACTATGCAAGACAGAAATAAACTGATTAAGCTATTATTTCAGCAAAGTAAATGAGTCAGGTTAATAATGATTGATGCCTATTTAAAATATGTACATATCTATCACTATCTAGTTCATGTTTTTTATACTTGCTGACTGAGTTGAGTCATATCTTCCTGTTATTCATAGGTGTTTGTTACTCATACTTATTCATTTATTGTAAACCCTACATATACTATTTTAAAAGACATGATTACAAAATAGCATAAAACTGCTTCCACTGTAATGAACTGTGGTGTGACCTTGTCAATAACAATTTGTTTTTATTTTTGTTAGGTCTCATAACAGGTTACTGACATTATTATCTGATAATAAGGTAATCCTAGACACGCCAAAGGTCAATAAATGGCTGTATTAATATCATGGTAATAATTAGTTACAGAAAGAACTTTAAATAGTATTTAATATCTAAATTACTAATATTCAACAACTTCTTTAAAGTTTTATTCATTCATAAAGTATTTAACCTTCAAAATCTTCTGTAAAAATATAAAGAGAATATTTGTTAGGTTTTCCTCATAGATCTTATCATGTTAAGGTAACCCAGTATAGCCATAATTAAGATTCTTACCTCTTCCATGATAGGGCTGCTGACCACCGGTGTGATGGAAGGTGGGTCACTGAGGGTCGCCTTCTCCAGCCCTTCCCTTGCTCCATTCACCTCGGGATCCAAGCTCACCTCCTATACAGATGTAATATAATTTAGTTAAACAGTTTATTGTACATAGAAAGAAACGTCATAGGACAATTTACATTGGGAATTATAATTATATTATCTACATATTAGCAAAGTAGCAACCATAAGAAACCACAGGCATTCTGTATGAATAATATCATAACAATAACTAAAAATGGTGCATGAAAAGAAATTATCTGTGCTTCTAGTACTTTTCAATCATGTAAACAAAAATAAATAGCTAAATCAATTACAAAAATATAACAAACCTTCCATACACTCTTCTTATTAAACATTCTACTGTAACTCACTATTTGGGAATTAATTGTGGTTGAGAAATTTTCCGTTAATAACAGCAGGCGTGCGCCAGGCAGCCGATCCGTTCTTCTAGTAGTGAATAGTACTGATAGTACGAAAAAATATTCATTTTCTTGCCATAAATGCATGAGCTATAATAAATAACCACTAGATCGTAGCACTCACAGCTATAGCTGTGATTAATTACGCAGCTATACAACGCTAATTCCATAACAAATAGAACTAAAACACGTACCGTTTCAACAGGCGCAGCATTGGTGGTAATGAAGTTCGGGAGCTCTAGCGGCGGTGCTACGCTGGATAGAAGGTTCCCAGGGACACTGGCCGGGGTCGGTGCATCCGGGATCTCCCTTTTTTTCTCCGTATTACTCATTTCTGGATCGCACTTGATGCGAGAAACCCGAAAACTTTACCTCTGAAAAAACAGTTGGTAAACTATAAATATTATGGTATGTATTACGAATTATATTTTGATTTAGAATTTCTCTATAAAGTTAGCCATAGAAATCATGTTATTGTATATTTTAAAGTATTTATTTACCTTCGCAAAACAAAACAATATTTCGGGTTTTTTGACAATTTGACAGCTGTTTTTTTGGTGTTGCCAATTTAAAAATTGGTAGATTTGGTAGATTAACACTTCGACTGCCACGTCGTCGTTGGGAACAAACTGTAACCAGTGCATATAATATTTTAGACAGAGATAGCGCTCTACAAAACTGTAAAACCCTTTCTCTGTCTAACAGTTCAGAAGTACATAGGTCACGAAAAAGCGAAATTGAAGACGTCACAAAATTCCGTCATGTCATTCGTTTGACGTTTCTGTCAAGCCATCGTTAAAATCGGCAAGTTATCTCGCTCGCTGTTTTCAGGAATATTTAAAGTAAAGTGCGCGCATTGTTTCCGTTTATTGTCCTAGGCAGTGACCGATAGTACCCGTTGAATCATGTCGGAGGGGCCAGAAACTCCGCCCTTTAGCACGGTGGATATCAACAATGATAACAGGGTGGAGGAGGAGGATCTCTTCGCCTCTGCGGTCCAGGTATCTTATTAGAATCCTGTTTTGTGAACTTGTTGTGGCGCGTCCGCCCCCGATGACCCGCCGGCGCCGGCGGTTACGCCCCTCTATCTGTGTTACGGATAATAATAGTTGAATGACTCGAATGACTCTCACTCAACGAGTCTCTCTACTGTTAATTAGACCCGAATTACTTTATAATTTCATGCAAAATATTCGTGCAGCTTTCGCTGATGGGTATATTATTTCATGGTCATGCTACTTAGTGGGTAATTGGGTTAACAAAATGTGTTTACCTACCTGTAAATTTCGTTTCAGTAAGAAACCAAGGTTAAATGTTTCAATTATAATTGTAAATTTAATAGTTACTATGCATGCAACAGTCATGTGCTTGCTGCACATAGCTTTGATGTTAAAATTTTGTTTAGAAATGTAAAGATAAATATCTACCTACCTCGGGTTTTTCTTATTAATATGAAAATCTTGCTATGAAAAGGACCAAAGCGGTGCCTTGCGTACCAATGTTTAGTATTGTATGCAGTTACATTTACAGCATATTATATTATATTTTTACTTTTTTTTATTATTTTGTTACCTATATTACTGCATCATCTATTATATTCAATCAGAGAACTGAGTTAGTTCTCTGATTAAAAATAATATAATTCTTACAGAAACAAAACAATTACTTTATTTATTTATTTACAATGCTATAAATAAATAAATAATATTACAAACTAGTGTTTTTAAATAATGGAGGAAATTTAACTGATATCACTCTATCAAAACGGCAGCAAGCTTCATATTTCAATAGTATTTTTCCTTTAGTTGTAGCTAACAGTTCATTGTTAAAACAACACTGATAAATTATTATTAAATAACAATGGCTATCCAGCCTGCAGTATTGTCATTTTACTCCACAATTAATTCCCAAATAGTGAGTTACAGTAGAATGTTTAATAAGAAGAGTGTATGGAAGGTTTGTTATATTTTTGTAATTGATTTAGCTATTTATTTTTGTTTACATGATTACAAAATAGCATAAAACTGCTTCCACTGTAATGAACTGTGGTGTGACCTTGTCAATAACAATTTGTTTTTATTTTTGTTAGGTCTCATAACAGGTTACTGACATTATTATCTGATAATAAGGTAATCCTAGACACGCCAAAGGTCAATAAATGGCTGTATTAATATCATGGTAATAATTAGTTACAGAAAGAACTTTAAATAGTATTTAATATCTAAATTACTAATATTCAACAACTTCTTTAAAGTTTTATTCATTCATAAAGTATTTAACCTTCAAAATCTTCTGTAAAAATATAAAGAGAATATTTGTTAGGTTTTCCTCATAGATCTTATCATGTTAAGGTAACCCAGTATAGCCATAATTAAGATTCTTACCTCTTCCATGATAGGGCTGCTGACCACCGGTGTGATGGAAGGTGGGTCACTGAGGGTCGCCTTCTCCAGCCCTTCCCTTGCTCCATTCACCTCGGGATCCAAGCTCACCTCCTATACAGATGTAATATAATTTAGTTAAACAGTTTATTGTACATAGAAAGAAACGTCATAGGACAATTTACATTGGGAATTATAATTATATTATCTACATATTAGCAAAGTAGCAACCATAAGAAACCACAGGCATTCTGTATGAATAATATCATAACAATAACTAAAAATGGTGCATGAAAAGAAATTATCTGTGCTTCTAGTACTTTTCAATCATGTAAACAAAAATAAATAGCTAAATCAATTACAAAAATATAACAAACCTTCCATACACTCTTCTTATTAAACATTCTACTGTAACTCACTATTTGGGAATTAATTGTGGAGTAAAATGACAATACTGCAGGCTGGATAGCCATTGTTATTTAATAATAATTTATCAGTGTTGTTTTAACAATGAACTGTTAGCTACAACTAAAGGAAAAATACTATTGAAATATGAAGCTTGCTGCCGTTTTGATAGAGTGATATCAGTTAAATTTCCTCCATTATTTAAAAACACTAGTTTGTAATATTATTTATTTATTTATAGCATTGTAAATAAATAAATAAAGTAATTGTTTTGTTTCTGTAAGAATTATATTATTTTTAATCAGAGAACTAACTCAGTTCTCTGATTGAATATAATAGATGATGCAGTAATATAGGTAACAAAATAATAAAAAAAAGTAAAAATATAATATAATATGCTGTAAATGTAACTGCATACAATACTAAACATTGGTACGCAAGGCACCGCTTTGGTCCTTTTCATAGCAAGATTTTCATATTAATAAGAAAAACCCGAGGTAGGTAGATATTTATCTTTACATTTCTAAACAAAATTTTAACATCAAAGCTATGTGCAGCAAGCACATGACTGTTGCATGCATAGTAACTATTAAATTTACAATTATAATTGAAACATTTAACCTTGGTTTCTTACTGAAACGAAATTTACAGGTAGGTAAACACATTTTGTTAACCCAATTACCCACTAAGTAGCATGACCATGAAATAATATACCCATCAGCGAAAGCTGCACGAATATTTTGCATGAAATTATAAAGTAATTCGGGTCTAATTAACAGTAGAGAGACTCGTTGAGTGAGAGTCATTCGAGTCATTCAACTATTATTATCCGTAACACAGATAGAGGGGCGTAACCGCCGGCGCCGGCGGGTCATCGGGGGCGGACGCGCCACAACAAGTTCACAAAACAGGATTCTAATAAGATACCTGGACCGCAGAGGCGAAGAGATCCTCCTCCTCCACCCTGTTATCATTGTTGATATCCACCGTGCTAAAGGGCGGAGTTTCTGGCCCCTCCGACATGATTCAACGGGTACTATCGGTCACTGCCTAGGACAATAAACGGAAACAATGCGCGCACTTTACTTTAAATATTCCTGAAAACAGCGAGCGAGATAACTTGCCGATTTTAACGATGGCTTGACAGAAACGTCAAACGAATGACATGACGGAATTTTGTGACGTCTTCAATTTCGCTTTTTCGTGACCTATGTACTTCTGAACTGTTAGACAGAGAAAGGGTTTTACAGTTTTGTAGAGCGCTATCTCTGTCTAAAATATTATATGCACTGGTTACAGTTTGTTCCCAACGACGACGTGGCAGTCGAAGTGTTAATCTACCAAATCTACCAATTTTTAAATTGGCAACACCAAAAAAACAGCTGTCAAATTGTCAAAAAACCCGAAATATTGTTTTGTTTTGCGAAGGTAAATAAATACTTTAAAATATACAATAACATGATTTCTATGGCTAACTTTATAGAGAAATTCTAAATCAAAATATAATTCGTAATACATACCATAATATTTATAGTTTACCAACTGTTTTTTCAGAGGTAAAGTTTTCGGGTTTCTCGCATCAAGTGCGATCCAGAAATGAGTAATACGGAGAAAAAAAGGGAGATCCCGGATGCACCGACCCCGGCCAGTGTCCCTGGGAACCTTCTATCCAGCGTAGCACCGCCGCTAGAGCTCCCGAACTTCATTACCACCAATGCTGCGCCTGTTGAAACGGTACGTGTTTTAGTTCTATTTGTTATGGAATTAGCGTTGTATAGCTGCGTAATTAATCACAGCTATAGCTGTGAGTGCTACGATCTAGTGGTTATTTATTATAGCTCATGCATTTATGGCAAGAAAATGAATATTTTTTCGTACTATCAGTACTATTCACTACTAGAAGAACGGATCGGCTGCCTGGCGCACGCCTGCTGTTATTAACGGAAAATTTCTCAACCACAATTAATTCCCAAATAGTGAGTTACAGTAGAATGTTTAATAAGAAGAGTGTATGGAAGGTTTGTTATATTTTTGTAATTGATTTAGCTATTTATTTTTGTTTACATGATTGAAAAGTACTAGAAGCACAGATAATTTCTTTTCATGCACCATTTTTAGTTATTGTTATGATATTATTCATACAGAATGCCTGTGGTTTCTTATGGTTGCTACTTTGCTAATATGTAGATAATATAATTATAATTCCCAATGTAAATTGTCCTATGACGTTTCTTTCTATGTACAATAAACTGTTTAACTAAATTATATTACATCTGTATAGGAGGTGAGCTTGGATCCCGAGGTGAATGGAGCAAGGGAAGGGCTGGAGAAGGCGACCCTCAGTGACCCACCTTCCATCACACCGGTGGTCAGCAGCCCTATCATGGAAGAGGTAAGAATCTTAATTATGGCTATACTGGGTTACCTTAACATGATAAGATCTATGAGGAAAACCTAACAAATATTCTCTTTATATTTTTACAGAAGATTTTGAAGGTTAAATACTTTATGAATGAATAAAACTTTAAAGAAGTTGTTGAATATTAGTAATTTAGATATTAAATACTATTTAAAGTTCTTTCTGTAACTAATTATTACCATGATATTAATACAGCCATTTATTGACCTTTGGCGTGTCTAGGATTACCTTATTATCAGATAATAATGTCAGTAACCTGTTATGAGACCTAACAAAAATAAAAACAAATTGTTATTGACAAGGTCACACCACAGTTCATTACAGTGGAAGCAGTTTTATGCTATTTTGTAATCATGTCTTTTAAAATAGTATATGTAGGGTTTACAATAAATGAATAAGTATGAGTAACAAACACCTATGAATAACAGGAAGATATGACTCAACTCAGTCAGCAAGTATAAAAAACATGAACTAGATAGTGATAGATATGTACATATTTTAAATAGGCATCAATCATTATTAACCTGACTCATTTACTTTGCTGAAATAATAGCTTAATCAGTTTATTTCTGTCTTGCATAGTATACTTTTACTTTTTTATTTCAATATACATACATAAAATCAAGCCTTTATCCCTAATAGGGTAGGCAGAGCAAAAACGACCTAAACATAGGTAGTTTTGCCATGTCTGACAAGTTTTTAGGGTTATTACAGATGATTATGTATATTGCTATAAGTTGTCAGCCCATCACCCTTGCAATACACTGAAACCATGGACGAAAATATATTTTGTCTATGACTGAAACCCTAGAATCCCTTAGCTGGTTTTTACTGGAACATTCTATGTTTTTCTATAACTCCCAGTCCAGCATGGAAGGATAATTCATCATCTTCTTGTTTAACTGTTATCGCTCTGAGTAAAGGTGACAGAGACGAGTATTTGCGACCAGAATATGCTTTAAAGGAAGCTCATTTAGAACCCTTACACTGGCATTACCGATAACACCATCACCAAGCCCTAATGGTCATGTCATGAGTCGAATATCTCCACCGATCATTGAGTCGAACTTTACTTCGCATTTCTGTGGTGCCGGCCACTAAAGAATACATACCATGGCACCATATAAGCAGATAGATATCGCTTACAACCCTCTTCATTATTACCATTATTTCCAGTCACGATTACTGCTTTTACACACGATTATTATTCCAACTACTTGCATCTAGCCGCCACATCTAAGCTAAGCCTAATTTCGTTAATTACAGATAGCAACAGAGCGTGCGAACAACATCATTATCACAATCACGGAGCCACAAAAAATTGGCGAAGGCATGTCTTCATACGTCGCATACCGAGTGCTGACAAAAACCAACATGCCCATATTCAGCAAGCACGAGTTTGCTGTGCTTAGACGGTTCAGCGATTTCTTAGGTCTACATGAAAAGCTGACAGAGAAATATCTGAGATCTGGACGGATAATACCGCCGGCGCCTGAGAAGAGTATTATGGGTAAGTTGATATTTGCAAATGCATTGATATTAAAAAATTAAACATTTTCCGATGAATTTTCTCTTTACGGTAATCCAAATGGTGACCGAGACAGAACAGAGACGCCTTATAAGGTATTAGGAATCCGTTCCGCCGCCGGATTCTGTTCGAAGAGTGCTCTGCTTGTAAGATATCTTATGAACAATTTTCGTTAATTTTTTTACCATAAGCAGAAAAAGTCTCTCCAGCCAACTGTACAAAAACTGATATGTTTTTATCGTCAACTAAGAACAAACACAATCGACATTTACGGTTGACCAAAATTCCTTTTGTTCTTTTGATTAAATATTACAAATACTTTCGTATTTCGTTCATACAAATGTTTCATATTTCTCAATAAACTTTTAAAGTTCTTAAAAATATTCATATTCGTTCACAAGTTAAACTTCTT
This sequence comes from Scrobipalpa atriplicella, assembly GCA_029255725.1. NCBI lineage: Eukaryota > Metazoa > Arthropoda > Insecta > Lepidoptera > Gelechiidae > Scrobipalpa > Scrobipalpa atriplicella. The sequence goes on along the minus strand of JARACY010004785.1, from coordinate 16,429 downwards.
TCATCGAATCAATAAAATCAATTCATTATTACGAGTATGACTCCCGATACAAAACGGAAGCTGTAATGGTTCCCTTCTCTTTAACTGTGTTAAATCAATCGTACGGTTAAAGAAGGAATATCAGTCTTATCTAGACACCATAGAGCACATTCGTCCTTATAAAATCACGCAACTACATCTTGTTCCTTACGTTACATTGACAAAGTTCAACAACTTTGAATTTGAGTTTGTATAAAAACAACTTATTTTGTGTAACACGGTTCCTTTACAATAGCCTAGTTTTTAATACCCTACCTATATTCCTTCACAGGTACAACAAAGTTAAAGATGTCTTCAACGCCTTCGACGGAAACCGCAAACGGAAGCACCACACCGTCGAGCGTCCAATCACAGTTCGTGGAAAGAAGACGGGCGGCGTTGGAGAGATTCCTGAATCGAGTGGCGCAACATCCAGTGCTGTGCATCGATCCTGACTTCAGGCAGTTCCTTGAATCAGGTAAGTCCTTTATTCCATGCTAGATTAGGAGCAATACAGAAATACTACTCCAACTAGCGATTCCTCGATCGTGTGGCGAAACATTCTGTATAGTGCAATAATGGTCCGAATTCTTCAAGAAAGTTAAAAAAGGTTATAGAACATAGAATGCAACGCCGTCTAGCGTCCAATCACAGTTCGTGGAAAGAAAACGAGCGGTTTTAGAGAGATTCCTGAATCAAGTGGCGCAACATTCAGTATTGTGCATCGATCCTGACTTCAGGCAGTTCCTTGAATCAGGTAAGAAATGTTTTGTTTAGACCTTTCCATGGTTACCATTTCCGTACTGGACCTAGAATAATAAAAAACACACAAATAGTACCATCTGCTTCCCTTTACGAATATAGGTACTATTTAGGACGTACTGTCTGCTTTTGTCCGCCGGCATTCAGGTAAAAACAGAAGTGATAAACTGAAAACTTGTCCCTACATCAATACTTTTTCTTGTTAACAGACACAGAGCTCCCCAAAGCTACCAGCACATCAGCTCTAAGTGGTGCTGGTGTATTGCGTCTGTTCAACAAAGTAGGAGAAACCGTCAACAAGATCACATATCGCATGGACGAGTCTGATCCTGTGAGTATTTATTTGTTGTAATGTCCACAATCCGACGAATCACTTAGGTAATGAAACAACCAACGACCTAACCCCAGCAGCCATCCAACTAACCAAAGACACCACTAGCGCTAAGCATCGCTGTAGGCGAAATCGTCAGAAAATAGAACAACCATTCACACAAAAATGATTATCACAAAATAAAGTCCAAACATAGCGAAGTACATTTGGACTACTTGTGGCCAGTGGTCAGTGGCGATACAGAATCGATGTTGGAGCGAACATAAAGGCACAAACAGTCAGCTGGGTAACCAAAGAAAATCCTGTGATGTCTTTAGTTTTCTTTCCAACCCCATCATTCATTCATTATCAGCCACAACAGTCCACTGCTGGAAGTGGGCCTCCCCGGCTTTGGGGGTATATGCCATACTCACCAACCCCAACCCCAATCAACTAAATTATTTAACTTCTTTTTACAGTGGTTCGAAGAACGCTCAGCAAGAATAGAAGCCCTAGAAACCTGTCTAAGAAGATTGTACGGAGCGTGTGAATCTTTAGCTAATGAAAGAAGAGAACTGGGAGTTAGAACACATGAGGCGTCGAGAGCGTGCGCCGCCTTGTCCGGGGCTGACCCACACGCGCCACTATCTCGCGCTCTCTCGCACCTAGCGGACTTACATGAGAAGGTAAGTCATCTCTTTCGCACTCAGCAGATTTAAAGGAGATGCTAAGCTTTCTGTCTATCTTACACTTGCTTCGACAGTTTGGTTGAACAATTTTTCTCAAATCTGAACAACTTTTCTCAAAACTGAACAACTTTTCTCAAACTGAACAACTTCTCTCAAAACTGAACAACTTTTCTCAAAACTAAACATTTTTTTTTTTTAAACTGAACAACTTTTTTCAAACTAAACAACATTTCTTAAACTGAACAACTTTTCAATCATATTACAGTACGCAATGTAACTTTATTTTGTCACAGGTAGAGCAGCTAAGGATCGAGCAATCCAACACAGACTACTACGTGCTGACGGAACACATCAAAGACTACCTCGGCCTCATCGGCGCCATCAAAGACGTGTTCCACGAGAGAGTCAAAGTAAGCATTTTATTATTATTTGAAATTGGTTAGAGTGCTGTTAGATGTCGTGAAAGTACACCAGCGGATACCGAAGACCCGGCTAAGTGGAGTAGAAAAATGCCGGAAAGCGTTAGAGGAAAATCGCTAAGCAGAGAAGAGAAAGAAGAAATGGGTTTGTGAGAACGACGCTGTGATAGAGAGGTACGCCACTGCAGACATGTGGTTGCGGGCCGTATACCGGGTGTAAGGGACAGCGTACCAGAAACTGATAGGGACTACTCAGAAACTAAACTGAACAACTTCACAAGGAAATCCTTTTAGTTTTTTTTTTGTTGTATTATAAATTATAATCCATACAAATTGTCTGATTGAGGTGGTAATTTTTTACGGGAAGGTTGGTTTCTTTTTTTCATTTTCTGAAAAAAAACCTGGTAAAAGTGGTTCAGTTTCATTGACTGAGGAACCCTTATCAGTTTCTAGTACGCTGTCCCTTACACCCCGTATTGCACACTCCTTAGATCCGTTTCATTTTCAATGTGAAACGCTTGAGTCATAAGTGTGCTATAGAATAGTACCTCCAATCTGAGACTGAAATGTGTTACTCTGTATGGAGTATCACTTGTCTTGGAATGGGGAACAATTTTATTTTTAAAAGCTTCTTATCGAGTGAATTTTCGAATCGTCGAAACGACCCGACGAATCCTGGGGTCCAGAGTTTTTAAACAGCCTAGTCATCTGGCTAATAGGCCTATGACATAGTTTTGAGTAACGAACACTATCATAGACAGCGAATTAGACCGAGGGCTTAACGTGCCCTCCGAAGCACAGAATACTTTTTCTTTTCGGACAATCAGGAGTTCAACCTGCAATGTCCTAACCAAACTGGGGAAAATCTCACTAAGTGATAAAGTGGCAAATATCAACTTTGTGACTGTGTGCTCCCCGTTGTGTTATCACACGTGCTGTCGCTTTCATGTGTCTGCCGAATCATAATTTAAATTAATTCAATGTTTCATTATTGATGTTATTATCCAGGTGTTCCAAAACTGGCAGCACGCACAGATGCAGCTGACCAAGCGGCGCGAGAACAAAGCGAAGGCTGAACTCGCCAACCGACCTGACAAGATAGAACAAGCCAGCCAGGAGATCATTGAGGTACGATACGACACGATACTCACTGTTTGCAATAAAATAACATTGAAAGTAGATTTTCCCAAATAAAGTTTCCATCTGAGCTATGGTCTAACTATACATTTTGACACACTAGTTACTTTTGTCACTCTCTTAGATTTGGAAATTAAAAGAGATAGAAAATAACTTGACTGACATGAATGTTTAGAAACATCGATAGCAGTCTAAAATCACGCATTATTTAACGACATATATGCCACTGTAGAAGCAGAATACAACAAACTGTTCTTGATTAGGTATTACCGACTTTACCTCATGAGTGTAGATATAATAATACTCACAGTGGGAGTCAAAAGTGGAGCGCGGTCAGCAAGAGTTCGACCAGATCTCGCGCGTGATCAAGAAGGAACTGGAGCGGTGGGAGGAGATCCGACTGAACGACCTGCGCGCTACAGTACTGAGATACCTCGAGGAACATGTCAAACACCAGGCGCAGGTAAACATGAATCATATCTTTTATCAGGTACCATGGACGAATAAAACAAAGAGGACTTATAACCTCCCTTATAAACTGCGTTCACCGCACCGCTACCTTAGTTAGCAGTGCCATCTATTGACATTAGCGAAATATTGTGTAAACTGAATATGTATTGTATTCAGACGTTTTAAACAGCATTTCTCATTGTGTATTTCTACTTTAATCATTTGGTTCAAGTTGTTATTGATTTTTTTCAATTTTATGACCTATACTAACAACGGACTCTTCGAGCAATATGCCAGCGCCATCTAGGTTTGCTCGCATTTTGACCTTTTTATCGAGTATCGAGGTACGCTCTCTAGTATAGCGGTTAGAAGTCTTCTAGAGTAGTTAGTCTATGCAGGTACTAAATAAGCAACTTGGTAAATAACTAAGAAATATATTTGTCAGCAAGTATGGGCGTGGCCAACAAGTTTTACAGAATGCCATCAAGAAGGAGATATCTAGAGGAACAAGTCAAACATCAGGCTCAAAACGTGCAAAATACAAGTAAAACATAGGCTAAGAGATCGATCAAGTAACTTCAAAAGTACAATGTTTGTCAGCAAAAGTGGGCGTGGTTAACACTAATGCCGCTAGATACTTTTGCGTCATACATGTTGAATAGTTAATATCAAAAACGGGCGTTGCTAACGACATATCGACTGGATGTCTTTGCCTCATTGATTAGAATTTCGGACTATGCCGGTCCTCATTTAGTACAGTTATTTAATAACTTTTGTTTGTTTATCAGGCGATCCGCTACTGGGACGCGTTCCTGCCGGAGGCGCGTGCCATCAAATGAGTGGGGCGGCGGCGAGAGCTCGCCGAACAAGACTAACGTAACATGTAACACGTCCAGATACCGAGGTAGGGGGTGGAACAGTTTTGATAACAGGCCGTAGCTCATTCCTGTGCCTAATAAGAACAATGAGTATCTAATGCAAACAAGCCTGATAAAAAATTTACTTTCACCAACTATACGCATTTAACAATCATCTACATGATCCAATAAGATTGTATAATAAAAACATTAATCAAAATTAAGAGTACTACATCAACTACATCAACCATATACATAGAAATCTTTCGCGTTTAACTTTCACACAGTCATCTTATCACGCTTATAAAATAAAGCTTAGCTAATTGGAATGAGCTATGAGCTTCACGAATACTTTAGGTAACAGACGCAAATAATAAATAGCATCCATAAATAGGTAGGTAATGAACGTAAATCTTACCATTCAAAATATAAAATAGTATCTAACTCCAAAAGTACTTGAAAAGTATGTCCAAGGTGGATTGTAACTGGTACAAGGAAGGCGGTCGTTTGCGTCGGTCTAGTAACGAATGTATAAATGCACATTGCTCAAAAACATCGTTAGTTCTATCCCATAATTTCCGTATATCAGACGTACATTGAAATCTCCAAATATTAAAATAATAATATGACTCAAAACTGCTCCATTTCTTACCATCTCACCCTGTCTACATTAAATGCACATTTTGAATAGTCCGATAGCTAGAGCAAATATTTCCTATATTTTAATATTAATTTCTATGATCTTTCGGTGTCAAAACTTACATGGAGATGTGTAGTGAAATTGTAACATAATAATATGATGATGAAAATAAATAAAGTTAGGTGTAGTAGCGTCACGAAAAGAGCATAGTTTGACGTTAGGAAGTTGAAGGTAATTGTTATATTTTCATTAAAATTAATTTAAATTTACAAGTAATAGTTCATATTTGAATAATTAAATATAGCTTCTATGTCATATTGTCATCGGTCGGATCGGTCGTATGACCGATTTGATCGTACGACCAAAATATACAACGTGTAACAGAAAGGGTATTATGCACCCTGAAGGATGCGAATCTGTCCATGAAACTGAACTACTTCCCAGGGAACGTACGTCGATAAACGTACTATAAAATGACTTTCCATACAAAACGCATCAGCTGATCAGACATTTAGTATAAGAATCAATTTATTTTTTTCAATTATCGACCTATGTTTCATGGGAAAACTTGTTCAGTTTTATGGGGAGATTCACCTCCTTCAGGGTTCAAATACCCTTTCTTGTCAAACGTTGTATATGGACAGTCACACGACTTCAATAGGACAGCCTTATACATGCTTTTGTATATAAAGAACAAAATCTTTATTCCTAAAATTGTTTCAAGCAATAATTCCCAGCATTTTTTCGAGCTTAGTGTAGTTTATTTTCTTTTAGTTAATAATGTATGTATAATAAAATAAATAAATAAAAAACAGGGTGTTTTATGAAGGATTTTCGTCAAACTACGCCCTTCAATAAGCTACTATGACAATTTAAATTACACATAATTTTTTCTTATGCTAGAGTAAGTTTATCCGTTCGTTTTGTTATATCACGGTGTATATTTTTATAGTCATTCGTTTTACCTTAAATGTAAGAATATTAGATACTGCATTAGGTATTGTATTCCAAAAAAAATATGAATTAAATAATATGCATAAAGTATGTTGGGGTCGGATATACGATATACGATATAATGGCGTCATTTCTCGCGACATAATTTTAATTCTAATTCTTAGTGACAGCACGTCACTTTCTTAACTTTGACATAAGAATAGGATAGCAAATAAACACATGTTTTTGACATTCATAATTGACACCAGATGCTTTAAATAAGAACTGAGCATAGAGCATGTTCCTTATTTTACGTCAAATAAGCAATCTAATATCAGATTAGGAATGTCAAAGTCATTATGTTTATTTGCTATCCTGTTTTTATGTCAAATTTAAGAAAGTGACAGCTGTCACGCGCTACTAAGAGTAAGAGTTAGAATTATGTCGCGAGAATTAACGCCAATATGACAACATGATAGATTATGAAGTGATTCAATCAAATATTCAAAAACTTCTTTATGTATTTGCTTACGTATTCTTGTTTATTTTCGTATATTTGACCACAACGCTGAAATAGACATTGCGATTGATAAAAATCTCAAGTCTAATGTATTCCTTATTTTTTTATATTGCCAAATATATTTAGCTATAACTCGGAGTGTGAGAAGTATGAAAATAAATTCGTAATAATACGGTGCGTCCTCACCAAGAGCATTCGTTCGCGAGCAACCTGCGCACGCATGTTGCGAACGAATGCTCGCGGTGAAAACGCACCTTTAGACTTCCGAAACGTTCGATATGACATGTCCTTCTTTTAAATAAGTAAAGATAATGAGATAAATCTGAAGTTAGATTTAGTATTTTTAACGAACCTATATTTAATATTAGACTGTAGATATTTTTCGCTAATAATCAATTGAGATTATAACGTAAAGTTGGTATGGTACTCGCCTTAAATAAGATGGCATGCTGGATGCTGTCGTCTTTTTTTAAGCGCTATACGTCACTTTGACAGAATTATAACCAGCTGTTATATTGCTGTCTCTATTATATTAAAATTTTAGAAAGTGACAGGACCAAACTAAGATTAGTTAAGTTTTGGTACCAATTCGTAGTTGCAAAAATCAGGATTTAAATAATATGTATCTGTCATTTTCTGTCGTGAGAGAACAGAATAGGGACGCCAATAATTTTAGTCAAGATTTTGTTAAGTTGTGCGCTCTACGAATCGTTAGCGAAGAACAACAGAATCGGCAGCATTATTATTGTATAGATTATTGTGGGTTTCGGAGATGATTTATCTGGGTTCAGGATTTGTCAAATCGATCGTTTCAGAATTTCGCCTGCTCATTGTAAACAATACTTACTTAGGGAATGGAAAATGTGAGGCCCATATGTCTAAGGAGAACCTGGTCTTCTTAGACTAATATTATAGAGTTGTATAGCACATGAAGTGTAAATAGCGCAAAGAATGTAATTAATATGTATGTATTATAAAGAATTGAAATGTGGGTTGTAGCCAGGAGGAAAAGGGGTCATTTCTATCCGTTTATAAATATCACCAGGAACATTGAACACAGATCATGTATCAAGAAAACGCAAAGGTACAAATATTTAAGGTCAGTTTACACCGAGACGAGACGCGACGCGACGATAATCGAAGAGGCGAATGACTTCGCGCGGCGCAGCGTGACACCGCGCGGCATTTTCGAGTTCTGTCAATGCAATGTCTATCTTTTTGCATAGTAAATAAAGTTTTATATTGTATCAAATCAAGCTCTTGAAAAATGCGCGCCGCGTCGCGTTGCGTTGCGTCTCGGTGTGAACAGACCCTTAGCCAGCTAGCTTAGTATAATAATGGCGACGATTCGGCTTACACAAGATTTAACTAAAATAAAACCATACTCGTATTTTTTTATCTTCACCGAACAGAAAAGGATGGCAGTAATCCTGTCACTAGAACTCGTTCAAAAATATCAAATGATTTTAGTCGGGACTCGTTCACATCACGACTTAACTATCTATAAATTTTTGAAGTAACAGGATTATAATAAATCCGTCTATACTGCCATACTATTCTGTTCACAGAAGACGGAAAATGACGCGTACATTTTTATTTTACTTTAATCTTGTTTACGCCGAATTGTGACCAATGCTATCGGTTCGTGAAGAGCATGACTTAACTAAATCTTAACCAAAATCGTTGCCGTCTCCTTCTGTTCTCTCAGGATAAACAATGACAGGCGACCATTTTAGTCAAGATAATTATAGTGATTTTGTGCGCTTATGAATCGATACCAATATAAGCGTTGCGTAGCGTAAGTCGTAGTGGCAGTCTCAATGTTTCTCTAATATGTGTATTTAAAATCTATTTGAGTATTCATTTGACTTCTGGCTACGACGCTGACAATACGTGTAATGTAAGCTATTATAATTCATCTCATTATAATTTTTGTGTTCAACATCGTATGAACATTCTTTGTTAAGTGGCCAACATTGTTTACATACATATACAGGATGCTAATTTAACTGCGTGCCATAGCTTAGGGGGTGTTTCAGTAAAGTTAAAGGAGCCCATACTAAATATTTTAAAAAATCCAACTCAAAAAAATTAAATAACCAAAAGCCGGTATTTATTATGATTCCAAGAGCTGCGCCTACCTCTCGTGCTATAACCGAGCGCGTGCGAGTCGCTGTCATTGGTCGATGCGATTCGCGCGGCAGCTCCGGGAATCATCATAAATACCTACCGAATTTTGTTTTTTTTTATTTCTTGAATTGGTTTTTTTAGTATTTTTTATGGGCTCCTTTAACGTTACTGAAACACCCCCTAAGCTATGGCACGCAATTAAATTAACATCCTGTATAGTCACGCCTTTGTCCCTTACGGAGTTGGGGTCAAAGTTTTATTCTAATAAAAAATATTTATGTTCCCACATGAAGCATTCTAAACGTTGAATGTATATGTTAAAATTTTATTAATATAACTATCTAGACTTGTGGTTATACCAATTATATTCCATTTAGTTATTGTTTAAATAATTATGAAAATATTATAATTCTTTTAAATAACAAAAATGTTTTCTTTCGACATTTCTATAATCTTTTAGTTAGAGCAGTGGGTATAGCCCGCCGCGCTCATAAGTAATCTGTGGTATAGGTCTCGGTCGCCTCGCCACATAATCGTTTATTTATGTGTTAAGTTTTTTGTTTAGGTTCCATAAAAAATGTGCGAAAATAATTTAATAAACATTACCTAAAAAAATAAAGGCGTTTGGCAAAATAACGTCTATCAGTGCCTCCACCTAATCTTCAAAATGCAAAAAAATATAATTGGTTTAAATTATTATTTATCAAATTAATGAAATTGTTTAACTCTGAATCAAGTTAATTGATTGTTAATGTTTTAGTTCCGTGTGTACCTAACAACATTTTTAATTGCTACTTTGTTTTGTCTAGACTAGACTTACCTTTCTACCTTATAGGGGTTGATACTTTTGCTGTCGCAAAACGTACTCGTATAAATCATTAACACAACAAGTTGAAATGAATAAAGATATGACTAAGGACATAATATTTTATGAATTCATGATTTAAAATATGTGGTGATTACAATTTTGGAAAGTTTATCTTAGAATCATCCAAACGAAGATAGGCAGTTTTTTCTAGGTATCTGCTGTAATTATTTATAATTTTGTTGAGTGATTAATGTGTGTACGTGGCCTAATCAGATGGTCTCGATAGTCTACCGGCTATCTGCTAAGCCCACTGATAAGTAACATGACGCATTGATTACCTATATATTGGTGAAGGTTTTAATAATATCAGTTTGTTGTTTTGGCAATAAAATATCGTCAGGTAAGTTCCTTTAGTTTTCATGGTTTATTTTTGTTTCAAACCTGATATTTGTGAGTGATTTGTGGATCTGCACTTGGTCTGCACTTATAGAGTGGGAACATCTTAAATGTTTTTGGCTACAAGCGTACTACTTACAATGTCATTTCTCATATCAATCACGTTGTCACAATGATACGGCTATGTGCGACTTTGAAAATATTATCAAACACTTTCTGGAATGTTTTATAATCCTTTGTATTGTTCGGAGTTACTATTATCTTGTGATACATTTAACATTATCCTGTAACTCAGTGTAGGGTACCTACTTGTTTTCCAGACATGAAGCTACTGATTGCGCTCGCGTTCCTCGCACTGGCTGCGGCGGCGCAGCAGAGTCTCTACCCATTGAAATACCACCTCCAAACACCCGTGAAAGTGGTGGACGGACCTACCCCGACAGTCATTGCCGTATCTTCTGAAACCCAAGTATCAAAAAACAAGAAGAGATGCTGGTATACCCCGCTACTATTGAAGAAGTTACCCCCGTAAAAGTCGCTGCAACAGCCCCTGTATAAATCAGAAGATGCTGAAATAGTCAGGCCATTGAAAGAAACCGACATCGCCGCGGAGACAGTTGAAATTACTCAAGATGCAAGAAATTTGATTGACATCAGTCCGGCTTACTTGTCACATGACGTGATACTACAAGCTGATATAGATTCGAACATAATCAACGTTGGCGGCGCTCATCCTTTCTCCTTCAACAACGCTGCACCTCTGGACAATGTCGACCCTGTGAAGGTTGTGGACGGTCCTTTAGACGAGTTGGACTACAAAAATGAACCCAGTACTTATGGTTGAACCTCAGGATGGACATACTATTATGCCTGACAGGTGAGTAAAGGTGGTTGACAGTGTCCAGAAGGGTATTGTCCCTAGGGAAATGTGGAGAGGTCCGAGCCTCAATGAACCAAGAACAGAAGGTTAACTTTCCAGAACCTGTTCAAGGTATTCTCCCTAGGGAAATGTGGAGGGGCGCTGCTCCGAAGCCAACTTACTGGAGAGATGTGCCTTTGCACCATGGCAACATGATACCCAGGAATGAGTACAGAATGCCACCGGCGGCGTACAGGGACGCTGTCTTACGCTAAGTTTTTTGTATGGCATAATTAATATTCATATTTATTTATTTTTTTAATAAAAATATTCTTTGTATACCTATTTGTGTATTTCATCCCAATGTTCTATAGTTCGTTTTTTTTTAACGTTACGCTATCAATACCAACGTGTTTTGTTTTGCGGCCCGGTGAACAGCATATTTCTTTGCCAACTTAGCAGAGGTTCAAATTTCGAAACTGAAGACTATAGGCACAGTGTAATATATGAGTCTGACATACTTACCTATTGAATTATACTGTGCTATAGGTAACCTGTGTTACAAACATGTTTTACAGTTTACTTTCTTTAAAGTTGTAAGGAAAAAGCAGTTTATGGGTTGCAAAACAAGTTGGTATTTGATGACTGAACTTTAAATAAAGGAACTGTAGGTATATAAACAACCTCAAATATCAGTAAGTTACACTATAAGTAATTAAAAATATTTAAGTATCTGTCCAATTTTGATTTCTTATTATAATAAAATTAGTTATTTCTAGATAATAATTTTATTTTTATACAACATACCTATAATCTACAGAATAACAACTATATTAAATCTAATACAAAGAAGTTATTTTAGCACATAATCTTGTGGGTACTCCATGACTTTGGGATAACTCTCCACCTCCTCTCTTAGGAATATGGTCGAGCCTTGTAGGAACTAGTCTGATCTGCCTGATCTGATTGCTGACATTCGTGAGGACATCCTCTGGCACCTTGTCATCAGGGAAGATGAGCAGTCTCTCCATGGTGTGGCGACGCTGGAGAGTGCCTCTCATTGCTCGGTAAACTGCTTTCTTGATAATCTAAAAAGGCAATGATAAAAAATTGCATCAAAGTAAAGACCTGTATTCTACATAGTTCTATTTGTGTTTGCTTTAACCTAACTCTCAGTTTGAGCAGTACTTTATTGTTTATATACCTACTAATTCCCACTAGACATCATCAAAAAATAATTATATAGCATAGTTTGAGCCCTCTAACTAATATGTTTAGTAGTAAAAAAACTTAACACATAAATAAACGATTATGTGGCGAGGCGACCGAGACCTATACCACAGATTACTTATGAGCGCGGCGGGCTATACCCACTGCTCTAACTAAAAGATTATAGAAATGTCGAAAGAAAACATTTTTGTTATTTAAAAGAATTATAATATTTTCATAATTATTTAAACAATAACTAAATGGAATATAATTGGTATAACCTACAAGTCTAGATAGTTATATTAATAAAATTTTAACATATACATTCAACGTTTAGAATGCTTCATGTGGGAACATAGAATTATTTTTTATTAGAATTAAAACTTTGACCCCAACTCCGTAAGGGACAAAAGGCGTGACTATACAGGAGAGTTAATTTAATTGCGTGCCATAGCTTAGGGGGTGTTTCAGTAACGTTAAAGGAGCCCATAAAAAATACTAAAAAAACCAATTCAAGAAATAAAAAAAAAACAAAATTCGGTAGGTATTTATGATGATTCCCGGAGCTGCCGCGCGAATCGCATCGACCAATGACAGCGACTCGCACGCGCGCTCGGTTATAGCACGAGAGGTAGGCGCAGCTCTTGGAATCATAATAAATACCGGCTTTTGGTTATTTAATTTTTTTGAGTTGGATTTTTTAAAATATTTAGTATGGGCTCCTTTAACTTTACTGAAACACCCCCTAAGCTATGGCACGCAGTTAAATTAAGCATCCTGTATATGTAGTGTAAACAATGTTGGCCACTTAACAAAGAATGTTCATTACGATGTTTGAACACAAAAATTATAATGAGTATGAATTATAATAGCTTACATTACACGTATTGTCAGCGTCGTAGCCAGAAGTCAAATGAATACTCAAATAGATTTTAAATACACATATTAGAGAAACATTGAGACTGCCACTACGACTTACGCTACGCAACGCTTATATTGGTATCGATTCATAAGCGCACAAAATCACTATAATTATCTTGACTAAAATGGTCGCCCTGTCATTGTTTATCCTGAGAGAAACAGAAGGAGACGGCAACGATTTTGGTTAAGATTTAGTTAAGTCATGCTCTTCACGAACCGATAGCATTGGTCACAATTCGGCGTAAACAAGATTAAAGTAAAATAAAAATGTACGCGTCATTTTCCGTCTTCTGTGAACAGAATAGATATGGCAGTATAGACGGATTTATTATAATCCTGTTTACTTCAAAAAATTGATAGATAGTTAAGTCGTGATGTGAACGTAGTCCCGACTAAAATCATTTTGATATTTTTGAACGAGTTCTAGTGACAGGATTACTGCCATTCCTTTTCTGTTCGGTGAAGATAAAAAAATACGAGTATGGTTTTATTTTAGTTAAATCTTGTGTTAAGCCGAATCGTCGCCATTATTATACTAAGCTAGCTGGCTAAGGGTCTGTTCACACCGAGACGCAACGCAACGCGACGCGGGCGCGCATTTTTCAAGAGCTTGATTTGATACAATATAAAACTTTATTTACTATGCAAAAAGATAGACATTGCATTGACAGAACTCGAAAATGCCGCGCCGTGGTGTCACGCTGCGCCGCGCGAAGTCATTCGCCTCTTCGATTATCGTCGCGTCGCGTCTCGTCTCGGTGTAAACTGACCTTAAATATTTGTACCTTTGCGTTTTCTTGATACATGATCTGTGTTCAATGTTCCTGGTGATATTTATAAACGGATAGAAATGACCCCTTTTCCTCCTGGCTACAACCCACATTTCAATTCTTTATAATACATACATATTAATTACATTCTTTGCGCTATTTACACTTCATGTGCTATACAACTCTATAATATTAGTCTAAGAAGACCAGGTTCTCCTTAGACATATGGGCCTCACATTTTCCATTCCCTAAGTAAGTATTGTTTACAATGAGCAGGCGAAATTCTGAAAACGATCGATTTGACAAATCCTGAACCTCAGATATAAATCATCTCCGAAACCCACAATAATCGTATACAATAATAATGCTGCCGATTCTGTTGTTCTTCGCTACAACGATTCGTAGAGCGCACAAACTTAACAAAATCTTGACTAAAATTATTGGGCGTCCCTATTCTGTTCTCTCACGACAGAAAATGACAGATACATATTATTTAAATCTCTGATTTTTGCAACTACGAATTGGGTACCAAAACTTTAACTAATCTTAGTTTGGTCCTGTCACTTTCTAAAATTTTAATATAATAGAGACAGCAATATAACAGCTGGTTATAATTCTGTCAAAGTGACGTAATAGCGCTTAAAAAAAGACGACAGCATCCAGCATGCCATCTTATTTAAGGCGAGTACCATACCAACTTTACGTTATAATCTCAATTGATTATTAGCGAAAAAATATCTACAGTCTAATATTAAATATAGGTTCGTTAAAAATACTAAATCTAACTTCAGATTTATCTCATTATCTTTACTTATTAAAAGAAGGACATGTCATATCGAACGTTTCGGAAGTCCTAAAGGTGCGTTTTCACCGCGAGCATTCGTTCGCAACATGCGTGCGCAGGTTGCTCGCGAACGAATGCTCTTGGTGAGGACGCACCGTATTATTACGAATTTTATTTTCATACTTCTCACACTCCGAGTTATAGCTAGAAATAGTATTTGGCAATATAAAAAAAATAAGGAATACATTAGACTTGAGATTTTTATCAATCGCAATGTCTATTTCAGCGTTGTGGTCAAATATACGAAAATAAACAAGAATACGTAAGCAAATACATAAAGAAGTTTTTGAATATTTGATTGAATCACTTCATAATCTATCATGTTGTCATATTGGCGTTAATTCTCGCGACATAATTCTAACTCTTACTCTTTAGTAGTCGCGTGACAGCTGTCACTTTCTTAAATTTGACATAAAAACAGGATAGCAAATAAACATAATGACTTTGACATTCCTAATCTGATATTAGATTGCTTATTTGACGTAAAATAAGGAACATGCTCTATGCTCAGTTCTTATTTAAAGCATCTGGTGTCAATTATGAATGTCAAAAACATGTGTTTATTTGCTATCCTATTCTTATGTCAAAGTTAAGAAAGTGACGTGCTGTCACTAAGAATTAGAATTAAAATTATGTCGCGAGAAATGACGCCATGTATATCGTATATCGTATATCCGACCCCAACATACTTTATGCATATTATTTAATTCATATTTTTTTTTGGAATACAATACCTAATGCAGTATCTAATATTCTTACTTTAGGTAACAGACGCAAATAATAAATAGCATCCATAAATAGGTAAGGTATATGAACGTAAATCTTACCATTCAAAATATAAAAATAGTATCTAACTCCAAAAGTACTTGAAAAGTATGTCCAAGGTGGATTGTAACTGGTACAAGGAAGGCGGTCGTTTGCGTCGGTCTAGTAACGAATGTATAAATGCAACATTGCTCAAAAACATCGGTTTAGTTCCTAATCCCATAATTTCCGTATATCAGACGTACATTGAAATCTCCAAATATATAAAATAATAATATGACTCAAAACTGCTCCATTTCTTACCATCTCACCCTGTCTACATTAAATGCACATTTTGAATAGTCCGATAGCTAGAGCAAATATTTCCCTATATTTTAATATTAATTTCTTATGATCTTTCGGTGTCAAAACTTACATGGAGATGTGTAGTGAAATTGTAACATAATAATATGATGATGAAAATAAATAAAGTTAGGTGTAGTAGCGTCACGAAAAGAGCATAGTTTGACGTTAGGAAGTTGAAGGTAATTGTTATATTTTCATGTAAAATTAATTTAAAATTTACAAGTTAATAGTTCATATTTGAATAATTAAATATAGCTTCTATGTCATATTGTCATCGGTCGGATCGGTCGTATGACCGATTTGATCGTACGACCAAAATATACAACGTGTAACAGAAAGGGTATTATGCACCCTGAAGGATGCGAATCTGTCCATGAAACTGAACTACTTCCCAGGGAACGTACGTCGATAAACCGTACTATATAAAATGACTTTCCATACAAAACGCATCAGCTGATCAGACATTTAGTATAAGAATCAATTTATTTTTTTCAATTATCGACCTATGTTTCATGGGAAAACTGTGTTCAGTTTTTATGGGGAGATTCACCTCCTTCAGGGTTCAAATACCCTTTTCTTGTCAAACGGCTTGTATATGGACAGTCACACGACTTCAATAGGACAGCCTTTATACATGCTCTTTGTAT
>JARACY010004784.1:0-25057 GCA_029255725.1 Scrobipalpa atriplicella | reverse complement strand
GAGAGTGAGCGAGATCGCATGCGAGCGTCGGCCATTTGTAGATCGTTTCTTTATGTGCACGGGTTATACTTAGAATAGTAAATTCGTTCCTGAAATGACCGCGCGAGAACGGGGGCTCCTTTACCTAAGTGTTTGTGTATGACTGACTACGAGTAGTAGGAACTACCTACTGTTTCCGTTCTATTTCAATATTATAAACTACCTACTTTGTTGTTTAATTCAAAAATAAAAATAAAAAACAAGGAAGCACGCGAGAGTATTTCAGAGAACTAATAATGATTGCTATAGAGGTATATCGTTTCTTTTGTGTGGCAGATTGAAAACATCCGTTTTATTATCGTGATTGTTATGTTATGACCTCTATCATACATTGAGATCGAAAGTACCCACTTATAGAAATAATGTAGTAGTAATGTGGCTGTAGTTACTTATAAAAATGTGTTGACTAAAATAAATGACAGTGAATGTATCAAAATCATCTCAAAAATAACGAAGTTGCTTTATTTGATTAAATTGTGTAGTGTTGTTTCTGTAATTATATTTACCTAATTAGACTGAGAGCGATAAAAATTACATAGAATGTACCGACTGTTTCCTTCTTGGAAATACTTACAGAATAAACTATAAGCGACTCTGGGGGGATTCCGTGTGTTGCAGTTTAGTTGATGGATTGTTTCTAAGGCTTGTATTTATGAAGCGATCTCAAGATTGAGAGCATTATTAAGTATGGATTTGAAGTCCTAGATTCTTGTCTTGTCCAGCCGTGTGTCCCATTTTTGGACATAGGCCCCTCTTCAAACTCTATAAAACTCTCACTAGACTCACATTTAAATTTCCCTTCCAGTATGGCCTATACGCATCCTTCGCCGGCGGTTTCGTCTACGCGGTAATGGGCACATGTCCCCAGATCAACATCGGGCCGACTGCGCTCCTGTCCTTGCTGACATTTACATACACAGTGGAGACTAACCCTGACTTCGCCGTGCTGCTGTGCTTCATAGCTGGTATCGTGCAGCTCATCGCTGGAGTGGCCCAGTTAGGTAAGGGTAATGGACCTACTAAGTCTATCTTCCTGTTTGTAAATGTCCCGAATAAACATCGGGCTAACTACGCTCCTGTCCCTGCTCACGGCCACGTACACAGTGGAGACTAACCCTAACTTCGCTGTGTTTCTATGCTTCATAGCTGGTATCGTGCAGCTCATCGCTGGAGTGGCTCAGTTAGGTAAAGTCTACTCAAGATAATTCATGGGGACAAAGCCCCAATATCTCAAAAATCAGATGGATGGATTAACCATTACATTACATGGATTAAATTATTTGGAGACATGTGGCACTATGAGTGTTTAATTTTACATTCTCGTACATGATAGCGCGTAATCTAAATGTTTCATAAACTCCTCTAAGTGTAAAACAACGTAGTGTAGATAATACTTGTACCGTACAAAATGCTGGCCCAATTGGTATATAAGTTATTTGGACAATCCTCATTAATGCAGAGCGGATAAAGTCTTTAAAGAATTTCTTCACAGTCCGAAACTTTTTATGCATTTTTTCCTCATACAGTGGGAGTAACGCACTGGAGTAACGTGTTTTGGTAATACCTTTGAATATTTGAGTAGATAGAGGTATTGAACTGAAGATTGAAGTTAGGTATCGAATTCCAATACAACCCGAATGAAATCGTAGGTGGTTTGGTATTCGATATTACTGGAACGGAATCTGGTTTCACATAGAATAGAATTTTAAAGCAACTGATATTTTGATACGTAAATATCAACAACCTACAAGTGTTACCGTGAAAATTCCTGGATCATAATATATTCCTGGAAATAAGAACATACGAGTACAAACAAACATACAAAAAGTTTCGTCTTTTTCCTTTACGGGATAAAAATTCAAATTCAATATTTGTTTATTTGCTTTTTACAAAGGTGTCATAAGTTTTATACATATTTACTTACTTTAAGCCTATATTAAGCTATAATCTTTAGCATGCAAAATTATTCACATTTATATTGATTTAATTCATGCATCGATTTAGTCTAGGTATTACCGGTCAGTTAGATATTGCGTCCAATGATTTTTTGGAATCTAGGAACTCTGTTATTGAGCAGAACAACTTTATCAATAACCACTTATGCAACGTCTTCCTAGGTAGGCAGAGCGTTAAACGCCTAGTAAAAGTTTTCGCCATTTTTTTTTATTGTTTTTGGCAATCGTCAACCCAGATTTGGGGACACTTCTGCCAGTGTCGAGTGTAGAACAGAAACTATTTACAAAGAAAATGTGTAGGTATCGTATATTGTCAGTCCATACCATACAAACTAGGTACTAATGCTCCCAAAAAATAATACACCCATTTCTCTTCCAGGCTTCCTAGTAGAATTCGTCTCCCTCCCGGTGGTATCTGGGTTCACATCTGCAGCGGCTTTGACCATCGCCTCATCACAGACTAAGGGTCTACTGGGGCTGAGGTTTTCTTCGGAAAGCTTCATGTCAACTTGGGAAGGCGTGTTCAAACACATCGCTGAGACAAGGTTCCAAGACACGCTGCTGAGTTTGGTGTGCTGTATCGTGCTGATGGGCATGAAGGTTAGTTGCTTATTTCTTTGGCAAATGGAAATGGGCTAACAGCTCGTTACCACTGAAAACTGACTGACAACTCGTCACTATCAATTGGCTGAGAACTCGTCACAACAGCAACAGTCAGTCACCTTATCCCAGATCATGGGAAATGGGTTGACAACTCACCACTGCTAGAAACTGACTGAGACATTTTTACTATTAACCTATTAATGAGCTGACAAGAGTCGCCTCATCTTGGATCTAGGGCTAATTTAGTAGTTAGTTTCTGTAGTAGCCATACTGCAACAAAGTTTCCATTTCCGTGCAGAAAGCCATTATAATATGAATAACTATGGTATTTCAAAGTCATTATCATTATAAAACAATATAAAGTACGTAGTTATGTGGCTGCTTACCTATTTACTGTGATTTTGAGCGAAATCATGTTCTATCTGTGTGTTTTATCTTGGCATGTGTGCTATTATTTCTTTGTGTTTGTAGTAAAGTTAATTTTTAAATACTTTTAATTCCGGAAATAAAATTGTCCACACGCGAACTTCCCTACAGGATCTTAGCCTGTTCGTATTATCTTAGTTAGACATATTTACAAGTATTTACTAGGCGAACTCAATGCAACTTTAGCCCTACATCGTGTAGGTACATGGTACAAGAAGACGTGGTTCACTATAATTGAGTAGATAAATCAAGCCAGTTTGCCGGAACACTGCAAGTGGTTCAGAGTTGGGAATTGTGCACAAACACTCCGAAACTATAGGAATGTTAAACCGTGCAACCAATGGGCGTTTCTATATGCCACAAAATAATCATGATCGTTTCAGAATAATCGAAATAAATGACGAACTTCGTTTATGGTGGTACGTGTGTAGGTATATTGGTCGTTTCGATAAGTTGAAATATCATCAAATTTTTTGAAAAGTGTATTGATTAAAGTATGTGCTTTTGGGGGACACGTTAATCTGTTGGCTATGTCTGCTGCCGCTATTAGCTTTGACAGCGCGTCATTACATTACACGAATTATGTTCATTCAAATTATTTGGCCAAGTCATTACCTATACAAACTATGTTGATTCAAATTATACAGATAACATTTTCCTTTTTCCTTACTATTACAACAAGGCAAGCATAATTCCCAACAGCAATAAATCAGGAAGGCTTTAGCTCGCAAGTGGTAGCAAGTTTGGTACTAAGCGCAAACACACTGATTGTCGAACTGCTACTATGTTAGACTAGATGGAGGGAGTTCCAACTGTTCCAAGTACGGAACGTAATTGAGTGTTGTATTTTCAATCTATTGTTGCTAAAAATTTTCAGTGAAATGAATGCCAATTTAATAAAGCAACGTAATTGGTACACCTAAGAATAAAGAAAATGCAAGATGTTAGGAGCATGGCATACTGGAACTACTGGATGAGTCGAGGTAGCGGCGAACAGATTTTCTATTTATCCATGTTTTCTATGGAGGTCAGCGCAGCTTCAAATCTGCAGTTGTCGCGGTGACGTTTTCCATAATAAATCTGTCAGCCTGACTCTTCCATTATGCCGTGCACCTTAGACTCATAGGGACCGGTGCTGCTCTTTGTTATCGGCTATTACGACCACAATAAGATATGACGTGATGCTATACTGATCAGCTTACATCGATAAACTACAATCACGTGCCTAATTAAAAATATATTCAAAGTTATTGTAAACAAACAAGATTCAATCAACTCTACATAACAGAAATCTATGTCCCATAATCTACTTGTGTATTTAGTTAGGAGATTGGAAGCTCTGTGAGCAAACACACTGATTGTCAAACTCTGGAACTGGGAAGTTCTGGGACACGACATAATGAATGATGTTACTAGTTGACGTAGTAAACGTAGATCGGATAACTTTAGTGAGGCACATTGGTCAGTGGTCTAAGCTTAATAGTACATCGCTTAATTCTTTAAAACATGATACCATGCGATGCTGGTTTGTATGAGATTTGAGTTCTTTGACAACCATAGTTTCAGCTGATTTTTTTGATATTTTTTTTTAGTTTATGGCTCATGGCATAGGTATGTACTGGAAGAGTCGAAGCGGCAGCGACCAGATTTTGTATAGATATTTAAGTCCACGCAGCGTATCTTCAAATCAATCTGTGCTGCGTGGCATAGACGTCTAATACTGTTCGCCTCCACCTCGACTCTTCCTGTATGCCGTGCGCCTTAAATAAATAAAAAAAACTTCCTAAAATTTTTGTACCTTCGTAAAGTTGACGCCATTGCCAATTTAGTTTATTTTTTAACATCTTTACAGGCTTTAAAAGACATCCACATAAAAGACGCGGAGGACGAAAAGAGTCGGCGAATGACGTCAATACTTCGGAAGAGTTTATGGTTCGCCGGAGTAGCAAGGAATGCAGTCGTCGTGGTCTTAGCAGCCGTGGCGGCGTTCTTTTTCCATGAAGACAAGAATGAGCCTCTGATTTTAACTGGTAAGAATTTAACTATTATACTTAGATGAGAGACACATAAAAGACTCATATAGCTGATAAATAATGAAAACTTCAAAAGACCTTGTAGTCTCCATGAGGGTAGCATAAGAGGTCG
The DNA here is from genome assembly GCA_029255725.1 of Scrobipalpa atriplicella. NCBI lineage: Eukaryota > Metazoa > Arthropoda > Insecta > Lepidoptera > Gelechiidae > Scrobipalpa > Scrobipalpa atriplicella. The sequence goes on along the minus strand of JARACY010004784.1, from coordinate 19,889 downwards.
TAGTATGAGAAGCACAGAATTACTGAATTTATTTGTGTCATGTAACACAGAAAGACTCTAGCTTCTATTCCCTGGGCATACTATTATTTTTATATTTTTCATTTCTTTTTCGCAGGAGACATAACGCCAGGCTTACCAACCCCGCATTTGCCACCATTTTCTACAAGTATTGGCAACACCACCTTCACAGCAGGCGAGATGTTCAGCCATCTTGGATCCGGATTACTAGTGGTACCTTTGGTCGGTATCATCTCTAACGTCGCTATTGCAAAGGCTTTTGGTAAGTTTTCCAAAAGTTATTCCGTTGCAATCACCCCCATTTCTCTAGAAGTAGTGGTAAAAACATTTACAGCGGTTGACATGTTCAGCCATCTTGGATCCGGCTTACTAGTGGCACCTTCAGTCGGTATCATCTCTAACGTCGCTATTGTTAAGGCTTTTGGTAAGTTTTCCAAAAGTTGTTCCGTTACAATCATCCCCATTTCTCTAGAAGTAGTGGTAAAAACATTTACAATGGGAGACATATTCAGTCATCTTGGATCCGGCTTACTAGTGGCACCTTCAGACGGTAATGTCGGTATTATCTCTAACGTCGCTATTGTTAAGGCTTTTGGTATATACCTAAGTCTTCCAAAAGTATTTCAGCTTTGTGAGAAGAATGACTATCTGATACAGCAAATGACATCTAAAAACTTTCGATAATGTTTGCAAAAGTGATTGAGTTTTGCGCTATTGATAATAAATTACCTGTATCGGCATTGTTTTTCCCCAAGGCAATAGGTACCTAAATAATTTTATAGGAAACTAAATAATATTTTTAAGTTTCTGTATGAATTCATACTTAATGTAATTTACATTCAAAGAAAAGAAACAGACGAGAATTAAACTCACGTTTTAAAATAGGTATCTCTTCTCTTTCAAACTAAAAGAATATCAATTGAGCAGAAGTGGCACATTTAAAGTCCAGGATACCGTCCCGGATTACATTTGTGGGAAGTTCGAAGTCGATTCCGATTGTAATAGTCTGCAATTAGCCCCGGGACTACGATTTTTAACTCCCACGAGAATCGTACAATTGGTTTTTACTGATGCACTAAGTTAGCAGTAATTATAGCTCGGAATGTATTTTCTGTTTTGTAGAGAACGGATGGTTCTGTAAAAGGAATTAGCGCAAAGGTAATGGAATTGAATGTGCTGTAAATTATGTTCGTCTGATTCGCTAATCTTGTTTGTTAGAGTATGGAATGGACTGTATTAGCGAATACGCGAAATCTCGTTTCAACCCGCCGGACCAGTTGCACCATTTGACAGTACCATTGATGGTGCCAATAATTGTCCCAAGCAAAGCTTTCCGCTCCGGAGCGGAAGGCCGTGTTGCTCTAAGATGGAGAATAATATTTATGAAGAAATCAGCCCTATTTTATTTATCTGAACCATTTAATCGATAATGTATTTATTTTAGCTCGCGGCAAAACTCTAGACGCAACTCAAGAGATAGTTGCACTTGGCGCTTGCAACCTCATTGGCGCTTTCTTCAGATCGTACCCAGTGAACGGTTCGTTCACTCGCAGCGCTGTCAGCGACGCTTCGGGTGTCCGCACGCCAGCCGCCGGCTTCTATACGGGTAAGATGTATTCGTGCATGAGTTCTATTTTTAAGGACACTTGGCCAATCATAGGCGTAGCTGCCCTCCTGCGAGCGTTGTTACCAGGAATCATGGGGCTGTCCATGGAAACGGGTGGAGCGAACGCATTGTCTCCCAATGGGTTTGAAGCTTGCGCCGTAGTGATTTATAATAAGATGTATGATTTTGTCGCCGGCTTTGCTTTGCATGGCATGGTTAGTGCAATTCTATTAGCTGCCGCAAATTTCCCGTGGCTAGCCGTTATTTGGGTATACATCGAGTCGCAGAATAAAGGATGTAGTTAGTGACAGCTTCCCACAAACTAATAGGGGGATCAAGTAGCTTTAACAGAAATAAATCTTTCAAGATCTAAAAAAGAATGACTTACAAAATGACCATACAAAATCAAAATATTGACCCTCAATTTCGTCTACAGGTGTAATAGTTCTGATGACCCTGGCCCTACTGACTCCATACTTCTACTTCATCCCACGGGCGGCTCTGGCGTCGGTGATAGTGTGTGCGGTGTTACATATGGTGGACATTGACATCATCAAGAGATTGTGGGCTACTAGCAGTAAGTCATTATCATCTCCCTAGCCTCGGGGTCGGCTACCTAACAAGGATACTGGTTTTTACACAGAGAGTCTGTGACGGAGCGACTGCCATCTGACCTCCGCAACCAAGAAGGGAACTCCGCAACCAGACCCAATCCTTGATTAGGCTAGTGCCAGTTTAATGACCGACCCAGCTGTCAAAGTTTTCAAGCCGCCACTTTGACCGGGACCAACGGCTTAACGTGCTTTCCGAAGCACGGAAACGCTCAAGTTATCATACCACAACGGTCACTCATCCATATCCTATAGCCACAGCAATGTTTACTTGATATTCGGAATGACTAAGCACTAACCATTTGATCACCAAGGGCTTCAATAAATAAAATGTTATCTAACCTAATATATTTTTTAAAGTCAACAGCATCATTAGACACATAATCACTCGTAAGTGCCTGTTGCTATGACAATTTGGTGCAATATCAATTTCCGTTAGAGCTCCATTAAATCAAGCCCCTACTTAATAAAAAAAAATACTTTAAATTTAAAAATATACTTACCTATTTCTGTGATCAAATAAAATTGCTAAACCTCCGTAACGTTATTAAACCTCTCTCCTTAAGTATCGAATAATCATTTTTATACTTTTCTTAAATATTGACCAATTTATTAAAGCGACCTTTTTCTGTTGAATTTCTTCGCTCCGCTTATTCTGAAACATCTTAAGGCATTAAAACAAAACCTTTTAAATCTGCTTATCTGCCGTTTAATCGGCAAGAAGATCTTCAAATAATTTGGGTATTTCACCATAATATCTCGGTGGGAGTGTTGTTAAATTATTCCTATAGAATGGAGCGGTTCCCTGGCGGCGGGAAGTTATTATCGCCTCGACCAATGACTTGTAATCTTTAGACTTGGTCTGGTATTTATATTAGAACATTGTAGGCAAGTTCCCAGGATTTTAATCATTGTAGAGTAGAAAGGAGATGGTTTTACTACAAGAAACATAAGTAGTGTTTTTCAATTCACAATTTTTAATACCGTTCACGCTCAGTATATGGTCTGTGGGGAGGAAATTTTTGTGACTACAGTGTCAGTCTCTCGCCGACAAGATAGAGCAGAAAGTGATACTACAATCACGGCCAACACACAGTTGAAATGCCGAGTATGTAACCGTATTTGTCGTTTGCGTATAGGGCTCTACGCCATGAACGACGTCGTAACAGACGCTGATACATCATCTGTATAGATGGATCAAGAAATATGATGATTACTAGCCAGACATATATTATCATTTATAATTATGATAGACATGACCATTCTTTTTTGCTTATTTCGATCTCGCTTTTAATCAATTTCCTCAGAACCTGTGATTTTGAAAGGGTATGACAATTAAATTTTTCATGTTTATTTATAAATGGCCACGAAATAGGTTAAGGTTTTGTACAAAAACGCACCATCAAACTGAAAGTTGGTTCTCAAAAATAAGCTTATAGAGAAAGCCGTGTCAAAAAAATTATAGGTCTTTGAATAGAGCTATGGCCGTTCGGTATGCCGAGTGGCCCGGCGGCCGGAGATTCGGGACATTCCTTCAATAATGAATGAAATTGTGTCGGTGCCACGTCGGCCATTTTGATTTGAAAACGTTTTCCGATTATCGTTTTGTGTGCACGGACTTATAAAGGGAGGGCAATAAAAGTAAATTCTTAGGCTGACGTTACCGATGTGGAGGCGACCATTTTTACTACAAGATAATGTGTTTTATTATTGGTGATGGAAATGTGAGAAAATATTACGGTAATGCTCGATTTCATCACCTTTCTTTCTTGCCCTGTATTTTTTTTAATCATCATCAGCCACAACAGTCCACTGCTGGATATGGGCCTCCCCAAAATTTGGGGGTGTATGCCGTACCTACTTACCACGCTTGGCAGGCGGGTTGGTGAGCGCAGTAGAAGTTTTCCATTCACAGGGAACGCTGCTGCCCATTCCCTGGATTTATCCCTTAGTCGCCTTTTACGACACCCGCAGGAAATTATGGGGTGGTGCTATTCTAACCCGGCACCACACGGGACATTTTTTTTTATATTGATTTGAAATTACAACCCAATCTTCTGTCGTGTGGGTATCAAGTCGATCGACCCGATGAACCCTGGTGTCAGAGTTTTTAAACCGCCTAATAGCACAGCTATATAATAGTTTGTGTAACGATCACATCAATGACAGCCACCGGGACCGACGGCTTAACGTGCCCTCCGAAGCACGGAATCCTTTTTCTTCTCGGACAATCAGGTGATTCAGCCTGCAATGTCCTAACCAAACTGGGGATTTTCTCACGAAGTGATAAATTAACACATCATATCAACTTTGTGTTTCCCCCCTGGGAATCGAACCCAGGACCTCCGGATCGAGAGCCCATGGCTCAGACCACTAGACCACGTAATTTTGAGACATAATTGTTGAGACAATCCTAATAATTTCACGGATTTCACAAAAAACCAGTTGTAATTTTGAGACATAATTGTTGAGACAATCCTAATAATTTCACGGATTTCACAAAAAACAATGAATTCACTTCTATTGGGGACCTACTTACAAGAAAATGTACCTGCCGCTTCTATCCTGGCATTTTAAGGCTCGTATTTATAAAGCGATCTCAAGATTGAGAGTAATATTGAGTGCGGATTTGACAGGTAATTTTGTATTGGAATGACATTTTTGATACGAACTCAAACTGGCTGTTACTCTTGAGAGCTGATTATAAATACGGGCCTAAAAGTCAGTCAGTAGGTACAGGCATGTACCAGGTCAGTTCACCTACTGGAAGTAGGTACCCGAGGTCTTTGGTTTAATGCGATTTAGTTAGAGGCTCTTATGATTAGATGAAAATTTGCTTAAATTGAAAGTTAAGGACCTATCAGTATTTGTAATATAAATGGAATTTTCTTAATCAGGTGTCGTCAAAATTGTAAAGAGTTTTTTACCCAAATGCTCGATGAAAACGGCACCAAGCCACGACTTTACAACTTTCCCAACTACCTTCATTTCAATATTTGATAGGCGAGATAACCCATTGAAACAAAGTATTCTAAACTTTGTTAGAACTAATTAGAACTGTGAATCTCAAAGTTTGGCTCAAGACAAAAGTGGTTGAGTCGGGCTCCACTCAACAGACTTAATTACCATCTGTCTTCCGAGAGGATTATATTTCATCATGTATTTGGGCTTGAGCATGGCTTGAGTTGTATTTAAGACAAAGCCAAAGGGAGGGTATTGTTTTTGAGCTGTCTGTCAAAAGTTTGTATGAAGTAGGTAACATGTTCTATATCATATTATTTCGGAGAAACGGTTTTTGAGTTGGTTTATAATTTCACGTAGGTACCTATAGCTCAGGCAGCTATATATTTATTTTTGTAACTTTCATGTACATAAAGTTTTATAAATATTTTGTTTCGAATCCTGTAGATCACATTTAATCGAATCTATTTAAACGATAAATTCAAACAACATTTTATTATAATACCTAAATCAATCCGTCCTAATGCTGCCTAAATACATTACTTAGCCGGTAGCTTAAACATTTTTATTTATGTTTTAATAAAAAAGATAAATAGAGTTTATCTCATTCATAATTTAGTCTATGCATTTTCCTTTCTCGTTTATTTCTCCAACTAAGCAAAGAACAACATTACAAACGTCTTGTGGGACCACGCGCGCTAAGAAAACACGACCGCCTGCTAGCTGGTCGCGTCTCAGTATAGTCCAGTCCAGTGAATTAAATATAGTTTAGCTGTCACAAGGCACCTCAGTAAAATAAAATATATATAACTTAGGCTCGAATTTATAAACCATCTCAAGATCGAGAGCAATATTAAATTCCCCAAGGAACATAGGTCGAAATATGAAACAAAAATTGGCCCTCTCATACCAAATTATGTCAGCGGCTGCAGTAAATTTGAACGGGTTTTCCAGATTTTTTTTCATAATTCGACCTAGGTATATTCCTTGGGGAAAGTTGTTCAGTTTCATGGGTTTGTTTCAGTTTCACACCCTAAAATTTGGTCACCTAATTTTTTTACTTCCGGTATAGATACAAACTCAAACCTGCTGTCAGTTTTAACGCAAGCGAACAGTCATTGAAACTGAATAACTTTCACCAGGAAATTCTTTCAGGAAATGTAAAAGTTTCGGTTTTCACATTCAAATTGTCTGTTCAAGGTAATAATTTTGTATGGGAAAGTCAAAAAATAGTTTAATTTCCTAAATGAATTTTCTCGTCAAACTAATAGTTGCCTTACTTACATCCCCGTATATTTTACAATCTCCCTCAAAGTGCAATTAATGTTACTCGTTCCATACAAAGTAAACTTTCCTAGATTGACTGGACTACATAGGGTGCGAGTTGGTCGCGTCTCGGTGTGTTCAGATTTAATTTGTAGCGGGATTGTGAGGCGTTAGATTTCCCACAAGACTTCATTACTCACTGCCGATGTGGGACATTTGTTATCCTCATTTGGTTTGCCAAGTCATTGAACTCAGAGTGCTTATTACATGACAGCATCATACATACACACATAAAGTAACGCCTTCATTCCTTACGGGTTAGGCAGAACGTAAGATGCCTTGTAAAAGGCGTTATCACTACGTCTGATAAAACACAAACATTTTAGATTGAATTGGGTATCGCTGTAGTTATTGTAATTTGTCATTCCAACACTGATACTCGAATCCCTCTGCTGGTGTTAAAAGCATGCCCGGGAGGAGAAGCAGCTAGCACATTCTATGTTTCCTATAGAACATCACTTCTGATTAAATGCCCTTTTCCCACTTCTACTGGATTAAAATGTCAAATCAAATGGGGCAGGTGCGTTGGCAAGCAAACTTTGTAGATATCTCTTGGTGTGTTCATATTAAATTGTAGCATATCTAGCGGGATTGTAATGTGTTTCCCACAAGACTTTATTATTTTTCGGATGTATGATTAGACGATTCTTTGATCGAATCTGGGCGAATTTCTTGCCATTTGGGATTATAGATGAGATGACACTTTTGATTTATGATAATGTTTCGTGAACGTGACCCAAACACCAGACCTGTCGAAGCTCTGGTCTGTCGGTGCTGCGGCCTGTCGGAGCTAAGGCAGCCAGACATAGATTTACCACTATTCGTAGATTCATCCTTATCGTTCAACAAATGGGACAGAAAAGGAGTGCTTGGAGCACCCTTTTTCCATAGGAGTGAGCGGGAGGTTGTATAACCCGAACAAATTACAAAAGCGCTATGATAAGTAACTGACAGAGGTCTAGTGCATTTTGACAGGTAGTACAGTCAACCGGTGCCAAATGCTCGCCTTGTTTTTGTATGACGCGCTGAATCTCTAGTAGTCGTGAATCAATGCAGTCAGAGCTCGGTTTTAAGACTACCACAGGGTTTCATGTCACAGCTATCGAGCTACGATGACATGGGTAAGTCCAAGTCCAGCTCGGTTGAAATTTTTGGTTAACATTATCAATTCGACTTCGAATTACGAGTTCCACACGAAAATAAAGTTTAGTATACCCTACGCTCAAGTTTATCTAGCGCACAGTATTTTTCTTGCGGTATTATTTAGAAAACATTTTATAAGAAGAGTGTAATACGGGGTGTAAGGGACAGCGTCCCGCAAACTTATAGGGGTTGCTCAGTCAACGATACTGAACAACTACCACCGGGATTTTTTTTCAGGAAATGAAAATAAAAATTTGCTTTTTCATACAAAATGACCACATTGATCAGACAATTTGTATGGAAAAGCAAATTTCTTTTTTCATTTCCTGAAAAAAAAAAAAAAACCTGGTGATATGTGTTCAGTATCGTTGACTGAGCAACCCCTATCAGTTTGCGGGACGCTGTCCCTTACACCTGGTATATCGTATCGAGAGAGGCCACTACGATTTCAGTTTTCGCTTTGGGACTAAATATTGAATATGTTGAACCATTACTTTACGTCTTTCGGGATCTCATTTCTTATTTATTTTACTACAGCTTTTTCAGGATTAGGGACAGAACCATTTATTTACAATGTACCTATATATTTTCTTTCTGAATTATTTATCGTAACTTATAATAATAAAAGTCTTGTAAAAGAAATCTTTTCAGTAGGTATATGTAGTCAAACCAGAGGTCTTTCTTTCTTATGTTGGTAGGGTTTGTTAGTTATATAACCGCTTTCTATGATAGAAGTCTCCAATAAATAGGTAATTAGTGAACCCTTTAAAACACCAAACTCCTACCTACTGTAGATCCTAAGTTTTATTGTAAAATTTCAGTCTTCAAAGTTGCAAGCATTGGCCACGAGAAGTATTTATATCTCTTTTGAAAACTATTCTATGCCAAAAAACTTTACTCCCCTTTTAGATGATTGATGCCCTGTCTATCCCGTACTTCCATGCTGGACTGGGAGTGATAGAAAAACATAGAATGTGCCAGCTGCATCTCCTCCCGGGCATGCCGTAAAAATCGGCTAAGGGATTCGAGGGTTTTAATGTTTTGCAATTTAGGCGATGGGCTGACAACCTGTCACTATAGCAATACACATGACCATCTGAAATAACCCTCAAAACTTGTCAGACGTGGCGGAATGACCTTTCGGTCGTTTTCGCTCTGCCTACCCCATTAGGGATAAAGGCATGATTTTATGTATATATGTATGTAAACCCTTTAGATGATTGATGCCCTGTCTATCCCGTACGGCACTGCAGCATGATTTTACGTCGCCTAATACAATTTTTCTTCTAGGATTGGATCTGATTCCTCTAATGGGCACGTTCGTGTGCTGCCTGGCGCTGGGTATAGAAGTCGGTCTGATCTGCGGAGTGGGCGTCGACGTGGCACTACTTCTGTACTACCACTCCAGACCGCCTCTACACGTGCAGCTGGTCGATGTAAGTACCTACTCTTTACACCGGGAAGCGACGCGACGCGAAACGGCGAAAAGCTGCTTGAGGGGCATGGCAAATAGGAAGCGGTGCGGCGCGAGCGAGGCGGAGGCGCGTCAAATTTGTATGTAATTTACGTCTGCACAGCGCAGCTTGATTTGAAGTTTCTATACAAAAACGACGTAACGGCGCCGCACCGCTTCCTATTTGCCATGCCCCATAGCTGTACTAGAAAGTGACTGGCTATGCCGCAACACACGGTCGCGAGGTATTTCCGAGTTCTGTCATAGAAATGTCTATGTTTTTCTATATAGTATCAAGTTTTTAAAAAGTGCGCGTTGCGTCGCAACCCGGTTTCAACAGATCTGAATTAGTTTAGTTAGTTTAGTTATCTGGATAACTTTACATACAAAGTAAAAACAAAGACAATTATCCATTCGTACATAAAATAACGCATTTATCCCTAATGGGTTAGGCAGAGCGTTAACGACCTATACCGGCATGTTTTCGTAGCGGCGCTACGACGTAGCGGTGTGCTTGATATTAGGCCGTAGTAAATGCCTACGAGGTGCAACAGAGTTTATTCGTAGCAACAGACAACGTAACAGAGATATTTTTGGCACTTTTATACGTTTTATTCTATCGTTTAGAGAATCGGTTTCATTACGCTCCAAGTCAAGATTTGTTTGAGCAAATAATGAAATTGTTTGAATAATTTATGAGAGATTATAACTGTGAGGATTTCATAACAGCTAGGCTTCTATTAATTTGCTGGTTCAATAGTTTTGCGGTATATGTCCGTGATCGTCCGAGCCGCAAATTTAATCCGGTATTCACTGGTATTATCCAATCGGATTTCCTATTTAATTGTTCAAACAACCCCTGGCCTTAAAATAAGAGGTCCTATCCTATAAAAGCAATTTACAAAAATATTTGTGCGATTTTTCTATTGTAGTTTAAAGTTCAATTTCTGTACAGATTCCAAAAACTGAAATGGGTGGCTGTGATAACAAAATTGAACAATTTTTTTTAGGGAAATGGAAAAGATTTTTTTTAGACAAAAACGTCCGATCTTATTTCAGTACAGAGAAACCTTATCAACTCTGCCCATTTAACCAACTCTGCCCACTTGACCAACTCTGCCCACTTGAACAACTCTGACCTCTTGATCAAGTCTGACCACTTGATCAACTCTGACCACTGGATCAACTCGGCCCGCTTGACCAACTCTGACCACTGGATCAACTCTGCCCACTTGACCAACTCTGCCCACTTGAACAACTCTGACCTCTTGATCAAGTCTGACCACTTGATCAACTCTGACCACTGGATCAACTCGGCCCGCTTGCCCTACTCTGACCACTGGATCAACTCTGCCCACTTGACTAACTCGACCCACTTGACAAACTCTAGAGCTGGGGACGTATTGGAGTAGGGTTTAGCGTGTTTTTCCTTCAGAAACCCTTGCTCAACTGGTCTCCTAATATTCCTAGGACGGCAGCCTACCACCGCACTACGCCATCCGGCCAGTTGGAGGCCTGCACTTCGCGGGCGCGGAACGAGTGCGCTCCAAACTGTTCGCGCTTCGGAACTCCAACCGACCAATCAAAATCGTGCTTGACCCAGCAACGGCCACACCAGTGGGACATTTTAACGAAGGATTCAATGGAGGTACGAAATATTTATAACTTTTTACAATGTGGGTAGTTTCTGAGCTAGATCGAACCTGAAAAAACTAAGTTGAATTTCAAAGCATGATTATGATACAATGGACCTATGATAATGGATCTGGGGTCAGGTTAATAAGTCATAAAATAATCATAAAGATAATTAAACAATAAAACAATTTCTAGGTCTAGACAGCAATGGCAACACTGCTGCTAACGGAGTGGCCAGTCACAACGGGACGCACAGAAGCAACGCTCAGACGCAACTCAACCTATTGGTCGTGTACTGCGACGGCCTGTATAGAATGGACTACACGTTTTTACAGGTATGTTCTATTGTTTAAGCAGCCTTATTAGAAGTAAATAATGAAGTATCAAATGAAGGTCTAGACAGCAATGGCAAAGTTACTGCTAACGGAGTGGGCAGTCACAACGGGACGCACAGAAGCAACGCCCGGACGCAACTCAACCTATTGGTCGTGTACTGTGACGGCCTGTATAGAATGGACTACACCTTTTTACAGATATGTTCTACTATGTTCTAAATCTACGTATATAAAAGAGTAGGTACACGAAAATGGGGGCGCCGCTTTCTTCGCCCAGGCAGCTTTCATATGGCATCACATTGATTATTTTGTATGAAAAATTAGGTGATGCCAGTTGAAATAATTTTTCCGTTTCAAAAGTTTTGTGTCACAGTGTAGTACCTAAGTAACAGTACGTTAAAAATAAAAAAAGAGGCGAAAAAAGTAACATAAAACTAAACGCCACCAACATGGCTGCCGTACTACCCGCCGCATGAAAAAGAAAGATTACTTTCAATAATATATAATTAAAGAAGTCTCTGGAGCTGTAATTTTATGACGAGCAATATCTTATATTTTATTTAATACTTGCTCAAAATATTTGAAAAGTTTATCGAAGTTAAATACACAGGGCAGTTGGACTAGACTTTTATCGAATCAAAACTTACTTAAAATTATTAATAGATTTCATAACTTTGGGGACATGCCATGCCTAAGTTATTAACTTCATAAATACTTAGTTGTCAAAGAAATGATAATGGTGTGGTTTAACGTACTCTTTCTTTCTTACAACGAAATTATTGTAAAAATCTTTAATCATAATCATAATCATTTATTAATTGCTCACATGGATACATTAGATCTTAATTATAAATGGTTTCCAACCATGAACAACAGATTACTTATGAGCGTGGCGGGCGCATGAACCCTGTTGGGCACTGCAATTTACAAACATGAAATTTTAAAATTATAATTAAAATACGGACGAAATAAATAACTAATCAAATTGTTTACATTATAAAACAATTTCTATTAAAACAAATTTTGTCCTCACTGGGTAACTTGAATGTGTCAACAATCTTCGCTGCCCGTTCAAGTATTCTCGTTTGCCTATAAAATGAATGTCTGTCTAGCCGTCTGGGTGTACTGATATTACTTTAACGTTACAATAGCTGTAGTAGAGGTAATAAATTGTTATACTAGGAGGGGCCGGGCCGAGTATAAGGCCCGTATTTATAATCAGCTCTCAAGAGTGACAGCGAGTTTGAGTTCAAATCAGAAATGTCATTTCAGTACAAAACGACCTGTCAAATCCATACTTAATACTGCTCTCAATCTTGAGATCGCTTTATAAATACGAGCCTAAGTGATTTGACTTATGTATGTATGTGACGCAACTTAAACAGGTACATTAAGGAAAAATTACTTTACGAGTACAAAGACAATGCAGATTGAATGTCACAAGTAATCCGGAGGGGTTGACACGAAACAATAAACTATTACTTGTTAAACTTTTGCAACCACAAATAAATGCTACCAAGACGACGTCTTCTATCTAGAGTAGTATAACTTTAATGGCTGTCCCCATAATTGGCTGGCGAGCGGTGATCCATCTGCGTTGTTGGGAGCAGACCGAAACAATCCAGTTTATAGTTCCCAACGGGAGCGACCCATCTTCCCCAACTGTTAAAGTTTATTTTATTTAGCTGCTCTAAGGATTCTAGACTTTGGTGCGACAGTGATATATTTGCCCTTGGCCTTAATGGTTTTTTTGTTTTATTCGTTTTTGAAACCGTAGAATGATGGTTCCACCTGAAGGAATGGTTCTCCCGATAAAAGTGAACAACATTTTTCGCGGAATGTCGGTTTCCTTCTAGCTCTGTTGAGTGAGTTGTCAATTCGAGTCAATTTATTGTGCCTTCCGAATAACAGAATCATCTTTCTGCATTGTTTTAACTTAGCTGGTAACAATCTATCAACTTTTGTATCCATGTCTTTTGTGGATATTTAACTCACTACCTTTTGATCAAGAGACTAGCCCAGCCAGACGCTCCGACAACAGAGGTACTTTATAAACATTTATTTTTCTTATTTCAGAGTCTGAAAATGCTAGCATCGGAGTGGTGTCAGAACGGGCACATAGTGTGGGTGAACGCACGTCCTTACATCAGACACCAACTGAGCAGCATCATACGGGACCCTGCTTACTGCGACACAGATAGACTAGGACTGTATTTAGCAAGTGAGTTGAGTAGTATAGTCAATATTAATGAAATTATAATAAACTTAAGTTAAAATTAGGGCTGTCTCAAAAATCTCAAAAAACTCTCATTATTTCATAAATAGCTATTTTGTGTGAGTATGACTAGGAGATACAGAACCGCTCGAAACGGATGAAGATTTTTCTGAAAATTATTTATGGATTTTCATGAAATTTCGTCAGGTTAGTAAACTGTAGTTAGAAGTATACCAAATATCATCCAAATATCATGTTAACATAAATAATCACCAGAGAATACTTTTTACCAACCTATCAGTTTTATAATATTTAAATGAGGGAAATATGACTACCTCACATTTTATACACACTCAGCCCACTTTTGATTCTCTCGTAACGCCAACCTAAGGGTTCTATTATGAACCTATTCGCCTGCTGTTGTTTACACAGAGCAAGTAAACCGACCGCAACAGCAGTTGATAGTCTGCCGGAATTGAAAACGGCTTTGCCCCTCATAAAACCCTGCCAAATTGGGTGTGCATGCAAACTCGGGTTGCTGTAATTGTCGCAGTGTCATTCCGTTTTTACTCGTGGAATAGATAGAACTAAGGTTGTGACTCTACAAAAAAAAAAACTTTGAGCGTGGCTATTACGACTTATTATTATTAGCAACTTTCGCCAAAGAACATAAAGTCGGAGAATGAAATAAAAAAATGGGGCTCCCATACAAATATGGTGTCAGCGGCTCGAGTAATTTTGTATGGGAGGGCAAAATTTCTTTTTCATATTCCGGTCTGTGTTCCTTGGGGAAAGTTGTTCAGTTTCATGAGTAAGTACATTGTGCACCCTAGAGTTTGGTCAACATTATTGTTTTACACACAGTATAGCATTTTTTGTTTTGAAACTGTGATTTTCTCGCTGACTGTACCATGCAGTGCACATTTGGCAACCCTATACGAATGTAAAGCAGTATCATCGCAGTATTTGCAGTATGAACTTTTCAAATTCTAGTTTGAATTTTCTTTGCAGGTATTTCTGTGCCCGAGGAGTCCAGAGCAATCGCGACCAATGACACACAACTTTAGCGAATACCTAGAATAGTCTCGTGTTTGTGTTCTAGTTCAGAGATTAGTAAATAGGGATCGCACCCGAGGAGTATATTGGAATAGTTGATGTAGCAGCTGACAGATTTTCTATGGAAATTCACTTCACCGCGACAACTGCATATTTGAAGCTGCGCTGCGCCGAATACTCTCACGCCTTTATCTGTAATAGGGTAGGCAGAGCGTCAACGACCCAAATAAAGGTCTTTTCGCCACATCCAACCTTTTTAGTCAATTCCCTCACATAAGTATCCAGACTAGTTGCAAATATACAAAATATGTACATTTCTATAGAAAATCGGTTCGCCGCCGCCTCAAGGTGCCTCGACTCTTGAAGTATGCCATGTGCCTTACTTTTAGTTTTTTTATGAGAAATCAAGTGAATCAAGTATAAACTGAACTTACATACTTAAATCTGAATATTGACTTTCCAACAAGTTTTAATCACGATCCCTGCTATGATGGGTGTTATGCGATTGTTGCATGTTACCTACGTAAAATAAGGTAGTTTTTAATGTTTTAGTTTTGAATGTTTTCTGTGTTTTTCCCAGTTCGTACGCAATAGGGCTCGATTTGGTATACATTGCTGCATTGTTTATGAATTTAATTTCAAGACGTACGCAGAAATGTATATCAAATTGGACCCGACCGGAAGGAAAATATAATTGCTGCTTCATTTGCTGTTTGTGAATTAGTATTAGGTACAATTTAGAGTATAATTGATTTGCTCAACGTGCTCGATATGTTCTTTTTTCTCAATAAAGTACCTACTTGTTTACTGTGTATTGTTATTTTACAAAAAAAGCTTATTCAGTTTTCTTTTGTAAAGGCAACCGCCGATACACTATTTGAATTATAAAGTCTTATTCTATTTTATGGTGTTCTTACTTCATTACATTACCTTATTTATAAGAAAGGAATATTTATAACTTAGTTAAGATATTATCATATTTATTTTTTTCATAACTGTCAGTACATAATTATAAACTAAACTACATTGTAAAGAAATTCCGAGCCTGTGATTATTATAGTTACCAGTTAGGTAGACAATTTTTATTATGATAAACGTGTTTAAAATATAATGTTTTGTTTTATTTTGACATCCAGAATTAAAGGGTACCTTATACAAAATAATGGTACAGCCGTGCCTTTTTCGTTGTCAACTTATCGGCCACCTTCATAAGCTTTTGCATCTCTATATTTTGCTTCATCAACAGCTTATATACGTCCCCACCAAACGGCATGAGCCTACCCTGGAATATAGCGATCGGGCCTTAGTCGACCACGGGTGCCCAGTACGAATTGGTCAACTTAACACACACCTTTGTATTTCTGCGGAAGCGTGTTCAGGTTTCCTCACTATGTTTTTCTGCAAAAGCGCCGAATAAAAGTACATAGCATTCGAACCAATCCACTACAACAATGAAAAAAATGAAAAAAACATAAATGAAACCATAACCCATAGTACTTAGCAACCAGTTAATCAAAACAAATTTTCCATTACCCAAAAGAGATTATATTTTAAACCATAACCGCGTATTGAACAACAAAACTTCGCATTTAAAGATAATATTTTCCCTCCCGTGCTCGTATTTAAAACATCAAAAGCAGAGATAAAAGTCGGAAACAAAACACGACGCGAAGTTACCGCGAGATTAAACAAAAACAATCGCTTGACCGTCACACGCAAATACGTAACATGTTAATACTTCGTCTGCCAATTAGTTACAGACAGACGTAAAAACGTATTTTTGAAGTTATACTTCTTCAGGCGCGTTATGAAAAAATTTCGATAGTGAAATTTTACGATGCGCGCGCATCGGTAACACAAAATTATCACCCATGAAGTTGGCCGCAAGCCGCAAGTCATGCGCGCGCATCAGGTTGAAGTTAGCCACAAAATAGACATAGAATATGAAAAATTTCAAAGAAGTATAACTTCTCACGTGCGTACATGAGTACACGCACCCACTTTTTTTTTAATTAGTTTGCCGATCCTTGCTGGACTGAGCGAGAAAGAAAACACAGAAACGTATATGGATGGGTGCACAAACTGTTACAAAATTACTAGGAAGTCCACATCGGATTGGATACGGATACGGATAAGTGCACAAACGCCCTTACAAAGCGTTTTTCGCTCTGCCTACCCATTAGCGATAAAGACGTCATTGTATGTGTACTTTTAATCCTCGTGGCAGACATGATGTTAACGAGCGAGAATCACGGTTGAAAATGGTTTATATTTAGCAGGTTTTTGGTCGAGCTGTGGTCGCTACAACAGTGCATGCGATTTGTCGACTCTGCGGCTTCCGGTTATTAAAACTACGTTTACCAGAATGTAATTAGAAAGGTAATTTATGTTGTATTGTTATTGTGTTGTTGCTATAATGTGTCACAGAGATGCAACTTGCAAGGTATTCTTGTTAAAAAAAAATATTTTTATTTTATTTGAGCTACATTAATGCCATTTTTAAACGACTCCAAAACAAAGGAGGAGGTTCTCAATTCGGTTGTATGTTTTATTATTAACTAAACATTTTATTATTAAACGATAAACAAGTGTTATTCATATTGAATATTTGACACGGCTTACTTTACACGACACCAGCGCCACCTGTCGCGCTGTCGGCGCGAGCACAGCGAGCCGCGAACCGCAGTCGGAGATCACACCTGACGTGCGGTGGTGTGTCAACTCCGAGCTCCTGAGGAAGACCATCGTATATGGTCGAAACGTCGAGGCACAAGCCTTGTCTCACAACAAACAAGTAAGCCGTGTCAAATATTCAATATGAACTAAACATTTGGTTAAGATAGGCTTCCCTACAATTATTTTCATTCCTAGATCATGCAGTAACATTATCAAAGTCTACGACTTTTCTACGAAGTTGCTACGCCGTAGCAAAAAGCTACATCGGTTTCATGGATTTGCTCCTGCTATACAAAATGATAATATTTTTTTTCAAAACTTACCTGTGATGTGACAACTCAAAGTTCGTATTTAACTGTATTAGTTAGGATAATGCAACTGTTGTTATGCAATATAGCAAAGCAATCACGATCAGATAATTGAGTTCCATCAATTATGTGGTTCAGTAGGGTTGTGGCGTCTGCCCATGATGGATAGAGCCACAATATCATCCGCCGTTGAACTACCAATTTAATTATTCAACACTGAAAATAGAAAGTAATTTGCGATCAAAAAGGCTATAGCTAAGGTTCGTGTTCATCGGATGTGAGGAAATTATCAATTTTCAACCGTTTCGTAGATGGACAAGGTACGACTTGTTAAGGCGCATGGCATACTGGAAGAGTCAAGGCGGCGGCGCCGTCACTTTTGACAGATTTATAGGTGATTTGCATACCCTAAGGAAACTATTTTTTTCTTTGCTCGTCACTCTTTAGGCCACCCTGTATATGAATAGGTAGTGTGACTCAATAGTCTCAAATACAAACAAAGCTTAGACTCGTATTTATAAAGCGATCTCAAGATTGAGAGCAATATTAAGTATGGATTTGACATAACGTTTTGTACTGAAATGACATTTCTGATACGAACTCAAACTCGCTGTCACTCTTGAGAGCTGATTATAAATACGGGCCTTAATTGCTTAGGGACAGTTCATACCGGGAAAGCGCGACGCCGCGATGGAGTTTTGAGTTCTGCCAATGAAATGTGTATCTTTTTGCATAATAAATAAAGTTCTATTCCATTGTATCATCGCGTTGCGTCGCGTCGCGTTGCTAGTGTGAATTGACCCATTAAATGAACTGCCAGCAAATATAGATCGCTATCGGTATTACACATCGTATATCCAATTATTAGTGGACACTGGCCTTTACAGAGCAGACGCCGGGTTGGCTAAACCTGGTAAATCCTGAACTAGGAGCCAATATTCACTAGACTGATTAAATTGCGAAATTTTAGAGAGCCAATAAGCTATTATCAAGAATAGCTTCCTTGCTGCCTCTCTACGAAATGATATTATGTTAGCTATTTCATTATAACCTTTAGGGTCAGTTCACACCGGGAAGTGAAGCGACGCGGCGCGGTGCGCAGTGTTTAAGAGAGTGATATACGATATAAAACTTTATTTACTACTCGCTATCCACCCGCGGCTTCATCCGAGTTAAATCATTTTTCCCGCGGTAAAAACTTGGTTATGATTTTTTACAAGACCTGACCTAACCTAACCTATAAGTGTGCCAAGTTTTATCCCGATCCGTCCTGTGGTTGAAGCGTGATTGAGGGACAAACATCCAAACTTTCTTAACGGAGGTATGCCAAGTCTTTGCTTTCGAAACTTTCGTAACGAAAGAAAGGACTTGGCGTACCTTCCCTTTTGTTTTACAAAAAAACAAAATCTTTAGTCTGGCGCCCTCTTTGAACTAAAAATACTTAAACAACTACGTTTCTAATAAAACTACTTACATTTAGACGGATTCAAAGAGTGTTTTAAAATTAAACAAAAACTACACACTGGTTTAAACAAAATCACATCCCGCTAGTGGAGTTGGGCTTTGCAAGCTTTAATTAACTACAAGCCAATGTTGAACTTTCGCAAAATAATACGGGCGCAGAAATACTAGTTCCACAAATTAATACTAGCTGGAAATACAAGTTTAAAAATATTCCGGCGAACTTTTATTGGTGGTTAAGCAAATAAGAGAAGTGCCAGAGGAATTCTCAGACATAAATTAACTTGTCATGTGTTGTGTTAGCACTCTGGTGTTTAAACAGCAAATTTTCCTGTGGATTCGCTTGTTTGTGATTTTTTTAACAATGAAAATGTCACATTAGCATTCGGGTCAGTTCATACCGACGCGACGCTACTCGTTCACTGCTGGTTATACCATGAAGTAACATAGTAGCGCAACGCCTCAAGGCATTTTTGGATTAAGTCCGATGAAATGTCAATTTTTTGTATTTTTAAATAAAGTTCTTAAAATTGCGCGTTGCGTTGAGTCGCGTCGGTTTCCGCTGTGCATTGACTCTAAGGGTTAGTCTTTAAATGTTTTTTTGCCCTACCGCGTATAGGACAAGTGAATTATATTTTATTTGGTTCACTTCGTTTACAGTTTGTGTCCAATGTCTAGTTATGCAAACAGTATGTTTTGAACATTGTTGCATCCAGTGCTTATTTGGTTTATGATCAGCTTCATCGCAGTTTTACGAGTGCCAATGTAAATTCAGAATGAATGCAACACTATCTAATTAGCTTTTGGAATAAAGCTGGATTTAGATCGTTCCATGGCTTTATGTAAAATTTTTGCCGCTTCTTCAATTCTGTCGTGTGGATTACGAGTCGATCGACCCGATAAACCTTGATGTCACTGATATAGAGGCCTCGGCGGTGAGGTAGGTAATGAAGTTTTGTGGAAAATCTAACGCCTCACAATCTCGCTACAAATTAAATCTGAACACGCAGACGCGACCAACATTTGCAATAAAATATCAGAAAATTACAATTTATTTGAAGAGTGTTTGGACTTTCCGTAGAAAT
>JARACY010004783.1:0-25063 GCA_029255725.1 Scrobipalpa atriplicella | reverse complement strand
TAAATGTAATTCGTTAGCTTATTCTGTTTCATCATCTAACTACATTTTGGTGTATACTTTTGTTAACCAACTTGGAACCCAAATCGTATAACTTGTGAACCCTTCATTTCGTCATCATGCTATCCTGTAAAATGTGAAATATTTTTCTTGATCCCTAAAATAACATTTTGGCAAAATTGTTCAGTTTCATGAACCCAAAGTCTTGAAGTCTCTAGTTAGCCAGACATACTTGGTACTAAGTTAGTTCATACACCTGTCAGTAACACCTAAAACTGTGTTTATAGTCCTACAACTAATAAGCAAATGTGCGTCAGAATTAACGTCCTGAAGTCACTGGAGTGAAATACCAAGTTTTGAGGGTTGTGGGCTAAAATGTTACTAAGCTAGTAGCATAGAGAAATATACCTAGTATTGTATCAAAGAGAGCTTCATATTTTTATTTTTTTTGTTAGCCTGTGGTGTCCCACTACTGCAGCGCAAAGGCCTCCCCTTTCTCCTTCCACATGAGCTTTATATAAGTTGTATTAATGTTTTGGTTTGTAGTAAATATAAACAAATGAATATTCAGACAGAAATTGAACCTACGACCGATAAATACCGTTGTATTGCTTTACTTACTCAAATATCGCAGAAATAACTCTAAAAGAAACTTAATACCACCCACATTTTTAATAACACTTCTTTCGTATACTTTATAAACATAATGCAATTTCAGAATTTTTGAGCTCTACTTTACTATAGTTTTAAGTTATGACAGTTTTCATCTGTCATATCGTCCTATGAGAAACGTTTTCCTATTCACTATTGCACTGCACATAATAGATCTATTATAAACTAATAAAGTGACACCGGTAAACCCTAGCTCACACGATATACGCAGATAAACTCGATGCTGGATGCCATATTGGAATAATATTTATCTTAGGGCAGCCACATACGTGTTTGGTTTAGACGTGTGTACTACGTTTACCTCGAATTCACGGTGGCTTGAGTTTTGTTTGTTTAACTTCATTGAATTACCTACTCACAATGATATATGTATATCACCGCCATATTTAAGGTTCCTTTCGATAAATCTGGCTCTATCAGCAATTTTAAATGCTCGTGTTATGGAAGGACTCGTTTACTTAATTATTTTTATGGACAAAATAAATTCTAAATCAGAAAATTTTCCGTAGAAATAGGTAGGTATTATTAATATTTTTTCAAGTTTCCAAAAATAAATTTAATTGCTCTATATTTTTAATAATTGCGTGGGTATGAATAAGAGAATATTTTGTCAAGGACGGGGTTTCTGGTATATTATTTTCCTTTTTCGTTTTTTTCATCAGCATAGTTACGTGGTTTTGAGTCCATTGATTACATTACAAGAACCGAATTCTCTGCCCTAATTATCTAGGAACTCTAAGGGCCGCAATTATAGTCGAGACTCAGAACCGCACTTGGGAGTCGATCAAGCAAGTTTAAATTAAACTTTTACTCAGAACTTGAGTAGCTTGTTAATTTATAAACGCAATCGCACTCAAATCAGGTCCGATTACGTAGTTCGAGTTCATGAGTTTGACTTTGCCGCTTTTTTTTTTCGAGTAGCGCTCCGTTACATGGATTATTTCAAGTAGGTACGTATTAAAAATAAAATATATGTTTTAAATATCAAAAATTCAAAAGGGCTGCCTTATTTTATTGTACACATCATTATAATATAAAAGATTTTATAAAGAAAATGAAAATATAAATAATAAGTGCATTTTAATAAAAATTACCACAGACAAATAAACATGAAATGGAACGTATCACCACTCAGCGGCTGAGCTGTCTTAGCCAATCAGCGCCTGCCTAGTGATATGGTGGATTTTGACAACATATAATTTGTAAATTTTGTAATTTCTCTCCACTTAATTTTATCTTATCTAAAAGACAGAGAACTAAAAGCCTGTGGCGTGTAGCCAAACATTATTTGTAAACGTGCATTTCATTTTGATGTTTCACTGACAGTGACAGTCCTACTGTCAATTGGCTCGATTTTCTGGCGCCATTGGCCACTAGATTTTCTCCGTGTAAAATGGTGTAAAATCTATGTAATTACTGGAAGCTGACCGCCTGTTCATTCGCCAACGATAACCCTTCTGATTGGAGTCAATCCCCACAACACAAGCCCTACAAATTAGTGGCGCTGTGGCGCTTCAATGGCGGCCCGCTCATCCAGCTTGCTTTTACGTTGAATGCGGTATCCCGGTGGTGCTTGGTGGTGCTGTGCAGATTCTAAAGGTAAAGATTTAACATAACGTTTATGAAGTTGTGGTGGAAGTGTCGTCTCCACTTCTCTCATCCACGAGTAAAATTTTTTTCTTGCTAAATTGAGTAGGTACCTAATCACATTCCTATTCCAGGTCTTGTCCGCCCTGAAGTTCACACTCAGACCCTTACCTATTTATATACCTGTGTGTTTTATTGTGGTCATTGTATGTGTCAAATGTGTTCCAAAATACCTATCATTTTACACCATTGTTGTTTCTCTCAAAAATCATGAATCTCCATAAAGAACTGACAAACAAACTAATAGATAGATAGCAGAGATAAACTTTTTTATAATGTTGTAGGTACAGAATAGCTGAATGTCAATTCGTCATGAAACTGCTCGCTGAATGAAGAAATTTACTGAAGAGTAGAAGAAATTGGTTCTGATGGATCAGACATTGCAGAAATCATCATAACATTGCTAAAATTTACTTCTGAAAGTAGTAAAAAAAAGAACAGGTAAATAATTTCATGAATACTTCTATTGTTTACCTTAATATTTTGAATGTAAAAGAATTTGTGATGTTTGATTCAAGTCTTGTACTTGTATGTAGTATTCAATATAAATTATAATATAACTGCCTTTGTTTGTACTCTAGTAGTCTGAGGCTTGGATTCGCAAGTTCGCAACCAGTGTAGGTCGTGGGTCCGATTCCCACTGGGAACACAAAGTTGACAATATAATTTATCACTTTGTGAAATTTTCCCCAGTTTGGTCAGGACAATACTACCTGAATCACTTGATTGTCAATCAAAAAACGGGTTTTGCGAGTTGGAGGGCATTTAATGTGCCTCAAAAATCCTAAAAACTACATGGTCCCGGGTAGCCAGGGGTACAACACAATCATCTGTTACACCATTTTTTAGACCTCTTAGCACATAATATGAAACCCATACTCATAGAATATCATTTGTGTCTGCTTTTCAGATTATAATTGAAGAACAAGGGGCTAATATCCGATTTTGCTGATGGGCTTACCGAACATAACATACACAATAAATATTCTGGACCTCGCAGCAAATGATTGCCATATTATGATAAATAATAATGTTAAATATATTTTCACTTTTTACTATGAAAGAAGTTCTTTTTAATAATAAAATAATTTCATGTTAAGAATACCTAAGTTAAGAATCAATAAATCTTTAATTATTATACTGTGTTGTATGTATGTTTTTTGTATTTTTTTCTTCAGTGCAATACAGTAGGTAGGTATTTGTGAGTTGCATTTTCACTAATTAAAGTCACTGAGATAATTATTACTATTCTGGTAGTAGGAAAATTAGGTATGTAACAGTCAACAACCTCTTTAGGTAACAGGTCCACTCCAAACTGATGAAGTTTTCTGTGGTAATTGTTTATGCTTTTTCATGAAATTTCTTATAGTTGTGCAGTTGTGCAGGTTATTAAACTACAAATAAGATTATGAAATTTTATCTTAATTATATAAATAAACACTCCCTTGGTTTGGAGCAGCCCTGCCTGTTACCCTAAGCCCTAAAGAGGTTGTTGGCTATCTTCATATCTAAATTATTGTCTCCATGGTCTAGTGGTCTGAGCCATGGGCTCTCGATCCGGAGGTGCTGGGTTCGATTCCCAGGGGGGGAATACAAAGTTGATATTTTTCAATGTATCACTTTTGTAAGATTTTCCCTAGTTTGGCTAGGACAATGCAGGCTAAATCACCTACTAGACAGTACAGGGCGTTCAAAAAAAAGCCGACCATATTTTAGGGTGTGATTCAACCCATGAAAATGAACAACTTTTCCCAAGGAAATTAGGTCGAAATACGAAAAAAAAAAATGGCCCGCCCATACAAACAAAAGTCAGCTGCTCGAGTCAATTTATATGGGAGGGCCATCTTTTTTTTATATTTCGGCCTGTTTCTTGGGGAAAGTTGTTCAGTGTCATGAGCAGAATCACACCCTAAAATATTGTCAGCAATTTTTTGAACATCCGGTATAATATAGGAAGATAAAAGATTCCGTGCTTTGGAGGGCACGTTAAGCCGTTGATAGTGTTTGTTACACTAACTAGCCATGTCAGAGGCCTAAAAGGTGTGCTATTAGTTGGTTTGAACAGTGATACCAGTGTTCATCGGGACGATCGACTCGAAATTATCACGCCAAAAGAATCTTAAATGATAATAAAGTTGTTATTATTGTATAGGTACTACTACTGGGTTTGTGAGGAATCTTCAATGATATCAGTTATTTATTATGTACGAAAATGTGTTTATTGAAAGAGCGGCATGGCTAAATAGACAACTCTCAAATTACAATTAGGGTCAGTTCACACCGCGACGCGACGCGCACTTTTTAAGATTTTTGATACTATAATTATGTAAAAAGATAGACATTTACTTTATAGTACAATACAAAAACTTAATAGTAGATAAGTTTAACAATATCTTCCAAAACGGCTTCTAGACAGACCATCAGATAAGTTGTTTGATGCAGATGGTCCTTCTACTTTTGTTTGGATCTGTGCCTGAGTGGTTGTTTCTTGTACTAACTGATTGTTGGAATTTCTTCTAAGGTAAATGGAACATTAGCAGATGGTGAGGCTGGTGGTTGGTTCTTTGTCTTCATATCATAGACTGATGGTTGGTTCTTCATCATCATATCATGTTTGGGTAATTCTATTAGCATTTTTTGTTTCTTCTCATCAATGTTCCTTCATCTGTTTCTATATCATAGCTTCTTAGTTCCTCGCTCTTTTTACATTTCCACATAATTATCTTCTCTTTAGGTAAAAATACTCCTTTTCTGGTAGTAAGATCAGGTAGTTCTTTGACTCTGTGTCATGAATTATATGTAATTTTAGCTTGTTCTCTTCTCTTCATTAGTTTCTTTTTATATTATTCTAGGTTTGGAGTCTCAGGTTCAAGGTTCTTCTCATAGGTATAGTAGTGGCTTCTGAACATGAGTACCTATTTGTGATGGTCCAAGACCTAATTAATTTGGTGTTGCTCGGAACATCTTCATTTTGTTCAAAAAACTTTTTTAAAATTTTAACACCAATTTCTGCTGCGCCATTGCTTTGTGGGTAATGTGGGCTACAAGTGATGAGATTGAATTCCCATTTTCCAGTAAATTTTTTAAATGTTTTTCTTTTGTAGATAGGTACATAAATCAGCTGCTACATTTCCCAAGGACATTGTGGAACTTTTCCTGGTATAAGCGGTTCAGGTTGTTGTGCAGTAGACTTGATGCATGTCTCACAGGTTCTCTGTCTATGTTTTAATGTCCAGTTCTATAGACGGCAACGCTGCCCATAAGGTATACAAAGAAGTGAGTTTACTTGTGTTTTAGACGGTATGTGCTTGAGTTTGGTAGCCTCTCGGTACCTACTGTTCAAAACGTGTTATCCATGCTGTCTACTCGCTTCCCATGACACTGAATTGCTGTAGAGGTGGTGTGAAGATGCCGGGTAAAATGCGAGACAACATATTAGCATCCATGGATTGAGGTTAGGTACTGTTTCTGTTGCTGGTTGCTTTGCTCAAGTAACCTGATGTCCTGTTGCTGTTGTTCGAGTCGATTTCTTCCGCCATTCTGGCTTCTTCTGGGTGGGTTTTTGAGGAATCTTCAATAATAAAATAACGTCCGGCATTCTAAGACAACCTGTCAAATTACGATTAGTGATGGGGTAATGTTCAAACTAGTGCTGTGCCTAAACAAGCTGTAAGAAAAACTCTAGTATGAAGCCTGAACAAATCAAAATGGCGCATAACTTTGCAAAACATATGGCGTATCAGCACTTAAGTCAACTCCAGACCACAATTAACTGATACGTGACTAGCGACCCATCCTGAGTGCGCGCTCGCGTTCCAAATTTGAATTATAATGTTTATAAATTAGGAGCGACTCGGATGAAGTCTGAGTCGTGATAGCGTACATAAGTAGGAACTAAAAATTAGACTGAGTAAGACAGGCGACTTAAAACTGTACATAAAACTAGTATCAAATTTGAGTGACTTTTATAAATACAAGCATAACAAACTCTAACTTAAATTACATTCACCAAAAAAGGTAAGTACAGAGCACTTACAAGCTAAATCCACGCAGAATCTTTTCTCCCACTCCACCAAATTGAATTCTCTGGATTTTATGGAAACAACCTACGTGTAGTTACGTGGGGTCAAGAGAACCACATCAAATAGTAAACTAATTAATCCCCACCCACTTCAACAAGTTTTTAGTTTCAGGTGAGATTTTCCTTTTGTTTATTTTTACTCCTGGTATTCTATCGTAGATGGTATCATTTTAACAATACAAGGGTATGACTTTATTTGATCCCTGATTTTGTTTTATTTTATTTTAACCGTGTTATAAAGTGACTAGGTATGTTTTAATAAAGCTGTGTAATTTTTCAGTTGGTTACTTAATTTTTCTCATAGGTTGTTCTTATTGTGCACGTCTAATCCGCGTTACATTTTATGCAATCACACTTATTTAGGTCTGCTTTAAGACATTTCATCTTAGAAATAAGCAGTAACTGTTGTGTCTTGATTCCTTATGTAATTGTTTTGTGTATGTTTCTGTGTACAATAAACTATTACATTAAAATTAAAAAGCTTTTTAAGTATTTTGAAATTATTTTGTCTCCCCAAAAAAATTAAAACCAATAAAAGTAGTTATAAAAAAAACTGCAAGTCAATTGTTGCTGAAATTTTAAAGTACCCTTTAAACAATGATTTGATTATAATATTCAAAACTTACTTCAAGATCCTTGGCCCAGTTCGTGAAAGCTTCGGAGCGCTTCCCGTATCTGTGAACGAAAAGCAATGAAAATGTTAAAAGAGTAAATATTTATATCGTGAACAAAAAACAAATTGTTAAAATTGTAAATTTTAATTAACTAATATCTGTGAACGAAAATAAACAAAATGTTAGAATAGTAAATATTAATATTGTTTGGTGCCAGCAAAATATAATTAAAAATCTTGCATGACTCGTGTGTGGTCTAAATTATACTGATCCTTTCCAATTCATGTTAAATATACGGGTGACTTCTGATTTCACAAATAGAATATTCAGATCGGAAACGAGTCAAAGCCGCGATCATCATCAGGCTGCACGCACAATGCAGGACACATAACCTTTCCTATTTGTTACATGCTCGATGTTTCGTTCCAGACGATGTGAGCTTGAGTTTCGCGGGATTGTTCATTTTATGTGCTCAATTAGTCGTGTGAGGCACGAAATCTGTGCATTTGTCTAATATAACAATTTAGGCCTAATTTAGTCTTGTTAAAATCAACTTAAAATAAATTTTATTAAGGTCAAAATACTGTATCCCTCAAATTAAATTTGTTGTTAAATAGTACCTACTGGTGCTGGGTGATCTCATTAGCGATAGACGTTCAAAATTTATCAAATTACATCACTTTGTAGAATTAAGTGTAAAGGATCACTTAATTTGGGAGAGGTCATGTTTTTTTTTACCCGGTAATTTTCCATGTTTTTTTTTCTTTAATCAGCAACTGTTCAAAATTTGATAATATTTTACTTCCAATTCTGATAATGGCGGAACGTAAACTAAAACGTTTGGTCAGAGATTAGAGTTCAAATGGTTTGAAGTTAAAAATGGGGCCCCTAAATTACAGCCCATTTTTCTTTCAATTGAAAATGGCGGTAAAGATCACGGTATATTGCGTCATAGCATAGATATTTTATATCTAGAAATAAACCATCATTGGGAGTGGATAACTTACATTTTTATATTAATTCGGAAAAGTATTTCCTATAAAAATGTTCTCTTATCAATTCATAAATACGGCCTATTTCTTATTTACTGGCTAACTATAGTGAGAGGACAGAGAAGGGAACTTTATCGATAGATTTCGTACCTTGGTCGGGTGTGGTAGGAGTATAGGCGGTCTAGGTTGTGGAGTTGGAGGAGCCTCACGGCGCGGTCTAATAAGTCCGGATCGACTCGGTCCCCAGCCGAGACGTCACGGCGGCCGATCCTGCCAATTATCGACATCGATATAACATTCTGCACATCACTAAACGACCAAGATACGAATTTGGAGAGTCAGTAATTTTATTGGGATTGTCAATATTTTAATTTATTTGCTCAGAGAAGGGAACGCAGGTAAGAGTAATTAATTACCTATAGTCGGATAGTATAATGGACTTACTTAATATGGATGTTAAAACCATAAACCCGTTTGATCTATTAACGAACTTTATCTGTGTTTATTATATTGGTCCATTGATGTTTGATTGGGAACAAAATCGGATTAACGAAATAACTAATTCTTAGTAAATACTCCTAAATAAGTATCAAGCTAAACATAAATAATTGGGTATTATGTCGATTAATCAGGCTAAAAAGAATAATTAGAAGGAACAGATAAAAAGTCCATGCTAAAAATAAAATAAACAATATCGTAGATTGATTTGATTACGAAACTATTTTTTTTGTACATACTTATTCTCCGGCTGGAATCTACTATCGGACATCTAGCCCCACCGTAGGATACGGATCCGTTCTAATATTCCACGAATGACTATGCGCTTCCAAACATACTGGGTGTAAGGGACAGCGTCCCGCAAACTGATAGGGGTTGCTCAGTCAACGATACTGAACAACTATCACCAGGTTTTTTTTTTTCAGGAAATGAAGTCTATGAAAAATTTGCTTTTCCATACAAATGATCGAGCTAGTCATTTTGTATGAAATAGCAATTTTTTCTTTCATATCCAAAAAAGTACAAAAAAAAATACCTGGTGGTAAGTAGTTGTTCAGTATCGTCGACTGAGCAACCCCTATAAGTTTGCGGGACGCTGTCTCTTACACCCCGTATATAATGGTATTTCATACAGCAAACGAGTACCACATGCACCTGTTCTATAGAATAGATACAGCCTTCTAATTTATGACGAACAGGATTATATTGATTGAGCTTTTTCCTATGTAACCTTTGTTTCTGTCCTCTCCTCACTCACCTACCTACTTCTGACCAAAATTTTATTGAAAAGCACACCTAATTGTAACAAAACAAAAATAATTCAAAACGGCCAAGTGCGAGTTGGATTCGCGCACGAAGGGTTCCGCACCATCATCGATCGACCTATACAGCAATGGCAAATCACGTTTGTTGTATGAGAGCCCCTCTCAAATATTTAGGTATATTATTATGTTTTTAGTATTTTTTGTTATAGCGGCGGCAACAGAAATACATCATCTGCGAAAATTTCAACTGTCTAGCTACTTATCGCGGTTCATGTGACGGACGGACGGACAGCGAAGTCTCAGTAATAGAGTCCTGTTTTTACCCTTTGGGTACGGAACCCCAAAAAAGTGTATTGCTTCAAATGTGAATTCTTATTTATTTCACCTGTAATACACCCTTTTAAACCTGTTGACACAACAAATCCTTTAATCTTATCTAGAACAGCTGTAAAGCTGTTATAGGACTTTAAGTGCTTTATCGTTATCATTATCCTATTATTGGTGATATAACGTAACAGTTGAGTAAGCTGGCTAATTAGTCCAGCACTTGAACAGGTCGTTAGAGTGACAAGTGAAGCGTTAAAATGGAGTTCTGTTTGTTCTAGAGAACAGTTATAATTATAATGTTTCCAATCGTAATGTATGTTTAGAACCTACGCGCGTATTCTAGTTAGTTAATCTTGGATAATGATAACCGTCATTAAGAGCACATAAAACAAGTAGATTTTTGTATAAAGCAATAAGTATTATGAAAAATTGGCTAGAGAGAGGCATTCTTTGCCTGTCACACAAAATTTTATTATTTTATGATGTGACATTAGCCGTTACGTTACATTTTATTGGCGGTATTTTACGTTGCATTATATTTTTTCTTTAAAATATATTTGAATCAGATATGAACATAGTTGACCCCCTTTGATACGGTCATGCAAAAACCTATTTTAATTGTGATTTTTGCATCGACTGTGTTCTTGATCGGAGTGTATTTTCGTAGAACGTCGATGCAAGGAATCCTAGTAAAGGTTCTTCAAACACTTTTCCAATTGTGCGCAGTGTGTGGAAATTCCGTACACGTTAAATTCGTCCACTAGGTACAGTTATCAGATGATATACGATCACTTTCATAGCTCAAAGTGTGATTCACGGTAACAGAGGTGGGCACAAATAAAGACAAACTGGCCAGATGAACCCAAAAATGGGCTTTATCCATAAGGAATACGTATAAATAAACATACTGCCGTACTTGCCTTGGTTGGCAGGCAAATTGGAGAACTTACAGTGATAAAGATGTTGGTAATTATCGGTTCGTTGAGTGCACGTCTTAACTGAATCTTTAAGTCCTTTTCGGTTCTCTCATGATGACATTACATGAGTCATGATATAAAATGACATGAGTCATGATATCAAATGACAGGTTTAGACTTATTAGTTAAGTCATAATATTTGCAACTATGAATTTATTACCAGTGTGAAATTATCTACAAAATATAATTTTTTTTTCTGCATTTACTAAATAAAACACGTTTGACCAAAATAAAAATATTTAATGATAGTGTTTTTTTTTTAATAAAAATTTCATTTTCCAAAAATCCCAAACTACACTAATGATTTGCAGTTTCTAGTGATTCTTTCTAGGTATACATATACAACCCACACTTCAGTGTAGGATTAGTACAACATGTTCCCATTTTGTAAGCCTATAGATACGTCTGTATCTAGTCATTTGGAGACTGACACATTTCATCGGTGATATCGCGAGGGGACAATTGATGAAACTCGTAATTAGAACAAAAGATAACACAACAATGGAAATGTTCTGAATTATTGGTATTATGGTTACAAAAACCGTTGCGGATAGCTCAGCCTGGATCATGACCAGATGGGCAAATGACCTGATAAGATAAGGGATACTTATCAGCAAATATTTTGCTTAAATGAAACATTAACTATATTAACGTTTTTAATTAATGCATTCTTTATTTTTTATATTTTTAAGTTAATTCTTTATAGAAAATCAACCGTTAAATAATTAAATGGTTACTATCAGATAAGAATACCTATCACAAACTCTAATTTCTATACATATATTGATATTACTTATATCCAAAATTTTTTTTTTTGCGTGGTCAGGATGTCTAGGGGAAAGATATGTGTTTACGGAATGATTTAAGTATTGTTTAGCTTGCAATTTATAATGATTATATTAAATCGAAATAATATTGAAACTTAATAAATGTGTACTAATTAGAGATACATGAGCATTACATGACGACAGAAATTAACGGTTTGAGGAAAACCTCAAATATATTTTTTGTTTTGATCATTACGCCAAATAAAATAAATACTAAATTGTCTTTTTTCTCAAAAACACGGCAAAATCCAATTACAACAGTAAACAGGGTGTATCGTACAGTATTTTTCCTACAACCAGCAATTAAGGTATCTGGCCACACAGATGATCAGGGTACTTCCAATTAGGGTACCGTAGTATCTATTATCTAATCTGTTTTCTCACGCACGCTACTCTGTCATTATTAAGGCCTCAAATGCATCCCTATGGATGGAATTACGCACTACAATCTCATTGTTTTGTTTCGGCTACTCATTTAATTAATCATGTTATCCTAAAGTCCTAAGTGAGAAAAAAAACATAACTTCAATCATATCTCTTAGGTATACTAAATGACTTGACAAGTGGACGCCTCTTTGGTAATTTGTTTTCATATTTTTGTTTAGGAATGTACCTACCCGTAATTTGGCAAAAGATATTTCGCCATACTGACATATCAGTTTGGAAAAACAAGAATTAGTTTACTATTTGTACTAACAATAATTTTTTTTTTCGGGTCAAGTAGCACCGCTATCTAAATGTTGATTGTTTTATTTTGTCATTATTACACTTGAATCGGAGAACAGACAAAATATATGGAAATAACAAAGTTGCATAGTGTCCACGGGTTTTAATAGACAATACGGACATTACCAAGTACCACCTACGTCCTATCCAACTTTTTTATTCGTGACCTCCAACGGAAGATCATTCCCTCTAAAGACCACATACTTCAACAGCAAAATTTCGTTACCACATTTTCAAACAATGTTATTCCATGAATCTCTGACCCTTATACACAAAGTGCGTCAATTTTAGTTAGCCAGGGTGAAGCATTAATATTTACTGTTTTTGTGAATATTAATTGTCAGCTCATCACTCTTTACTAACTTTTGACAGTTTGCCTGGGAAAAGGAGGGGCTGGTCGATTCTTATTTTTGTTTTCTTCCAGTAATAAATTGAAGATGTTCTTGTTATAATAATAAGAAGCAAACGCCTACACCTGTCACGCTCTGTTTTTCTCGTAGTAAAACACGTAGCAGTTTGTTACGACAATCACGTAGCCCCATTCAGAAATACTGTGTTCTCCCATTAGCCTGCTCAACGCGAAGAATGACTAATTACATGAAAGTGTTACTAATTATTATGTTTTATAGTAAACGGAATGCATCTGCATTCTTAACGGGGTAGTGCGTCAAAATATCACGATTTTCAAATTGTAACGTAATAAATTACAATAGGTAACTAATTGTAATAACTAATGGTACCGCGTTATTGCTTTTCTTTCTTTCTATCTATCTATCGAGTCCTATTTTTGTTTGCAGTATTTTCTCAAATGTATTTTCCGGTAAAAAGCAGCTGAAACATTCTATATTCTATCTCTTTAATTCCCAGTACAGCTTGTGGTCGTAACACCGATGAAAATTCTAATCTTTTACAACGATCAAATAGTAAGCTTTGCTACCTTAGCTGTCTAATTTCTAGTCTCTACGCATTGTCTAAAGAATAGACAACAATGGCTTTAGAAACTTTAGCTATTTCCACACTTGTATGGTCTAACTTCAGTATTGGATTCAGGAGACTACTGAAATCTCATTACGTTAGTCACCGATTTCAATTTTCAAATTATTCTAAAACTCACAAATGTACATATATTATATTTTATTTAGATATACTATATTTAATTATCACTGGTCGAGCCAATGATCGACCCCTCAACCCACACGATTAATTTGGTCTTTATTTATGAAAGAAGACCTACAATTATAAATATCTCTTTTAAGTATGTTTTACTGTTCAAATTCTGTTGTTCATGTGAACCTAATCTATCTTTTGTTTGAATATTATTTCCGTAAGCCAGCCGGAAGTAATTTCTTTGCAGAAATAAGGCGTACCTGTTTGGCTATCATTTTTTTGAGCTACATTTATTTTTTAGGTTAATTATGTACAAAAAATAAAGACACAAATATCAAATAAACTTTGTTGCCCTTGTCACGTAAAGATATCGTTAAAAATTTATGTAACTATCTATAAATATTTATTAGCCCCCACTTTCATCGCTGTCAAAGGGTTAATATGTTGTGCAACTTGATGACATGCAAAGAAAAATAAAAACGATAATTTATTAATAAAAATGTGGTGACTTTCAGACTTCATCATCTGCCAACCTTTGCAGTATACGTTAAAAAATACAGCAGAGAGACTTTGCTTTTATTTCATCAGATGGGAATAATAAAAAATGCTTTTGTAGTCCTTAAACCAAGATACGGTACTGCGTCATACTTTATACTCACGGAAGAAAACCTGTAAATTATTATGAATGATCATAAAACATTTTTTTTTTAAACTGCGTTACTGTGAAGTGGATAATTTAGGATCGTCTAGCCTTCACTAGTTATATGTATTTCTGGGATCATTCAGAAAATTGCCCATATTATATAGTTATTTATTAATCCTATTTCCACATTTTTGCTTTTGGTTGAATTAAGACGGGAAAAGTCTATACTCTATGTACCTTTAAATGCTGTGGTTGGAAATATTCGCCTCCAATAACCCCTGCAGCCCTACAGCTTCAAAAACTTCCATGGTTCATTTGGAAAGCGTTAAACAGACTTCGGTCAGGAGTCGGCAGGTACAAAGAACTCAGGAAGAGGTGTGGCTTCACTGAGGACGACAAGTTAAAGGCCCGTATTTATAATCAGCTCTCAAGAGTGACAGCGAGTTAGAGTTCGTACCAGAAATGTTATTTCAGTACAAAACGACCTGTCAAATCCATACTTAATATTGCTCTCAATCTTAAGATCGCTTTATAAATACGAGCCTAAGTGTGGCGCCATACAATCCATGCCACACTTATTGTCGTGCTCTATCTCTCCGGCCACCTGCACGGAGGAGGACCTGTTTGACGCCAACCAAAAGGCTATTTGATGTGGCCACGTTCTGGGCGTCAAGAATTTAAATTTGCTATTGACTCGAAAATAAGAAGAACGAGAAAGACTCCCATGACGTACTCCGTGACTATACTAGCTAACCTAGTTTTTTTTTTATCTAAGTTATGTGGGTTTCACTATGGGTTTGTTCTAAGTTATACGTACTTATGATTAGTACGAAAATGTAACAACCAATCTAAATTTAATTCCACCTCCGATATGCACTTTGGTGTTCAACTCCCAGAGAATACAAAATGATCCTCAGATAGGCAAATCTAATTAGTTCCTCATGTGTCATTCAAAATTTCATTACAGGAGGCGTACCAGTGAACACTAGTCTTTGGACTGTAATTTCCCCGTGACAACAGGCCTTATCTTGTCCCGGTCACGAATGCACAATTGCCAGGAAACGACTGCCCTGAATGAGGTTTTGGCACTACGCAACACAGGTCAAAGGGCGTTGTAGGTTATGGAAGGGTAAGTTCCTGAAAAATTCTGCAATAATAGGGCGCTCTGGGAAGTAATATTGTAGCTGATAAATCTTTGGATGGGGTCAACCCACAAAAACTTCCATTTAAAATAATGTTGTGTATGACGTTGGCAAGAAAGTTAGAAGATATTGTGCAAAGGTTAAATATTATGAAAAAAAACGTCGCTTCGATAAGTAAGTAATGTTCGCCTAGCAGAATCTACATTAATTTTATTTATTTATTTATTTAACAATTTATTACTAAAGAACATAAAATACAAACAAAAAAGAAACAAGACACAACAGGCACTGCTTATCTCTATAAAGAAATTTCTTACAGCAGACCTACAGAAGTGAGATTTGATCTATTCTTGTGGTAGAGTATATGTATATGATGCTACTTATCTACCCCTTTGTTTGATGTAAAAACGTGATAGTGCACACATTTCACCCGAACAGCGGTATAAAGGCTATATATCCTATGCATTTACCAATACAATGCTTGATGACTCACTTTTAGGAAGAACCAGGGCAGAGGGTATTGATAATGGCTGTATACTTGAGCAAGAATAGTTTTTCCATGCTGGACTAAATTTGATACCTACAATATATACCTACATAGAATGTTCTTACTAAAGCTCTTCCGTGGCAAACTAACTAAACTATAGTATATATAACTAACCTAACCTAACCTTACCAGTAGAAGTATGCAAAATTTTTGTGTAAGTATTGCAACCTTCCCCGAAAGGCATATAATCGTGACTAGGTATAGTATAATACCCTATACATATTAATGTAATATACCAAACATGTGTAGGTCAGCAAGCACCTACCCTACTTACTTGAGTACATGGAAAAGTTACGAACATTGTTGGAAAATAATTGATTGGAGGAATAAATTGTAAACTTCTCGAGAATTCCTACTCCACCACAATCACCGCTGGTACTTCTCTAGTTCGGATTGGATGGATGGCTTACCTTACTGAATATAAAATATGCTTTGATTTTGAAACTTCAAATTGAGATAGGTACAACAATAGACATTTGATCAGAGAGTATACAGCGAGATTTTTTATTCACTAAGAAATTTTAAGAACTTCATAAGACAATGAAACCGAACTACCTTCTTTATGAAACTGAGATAGAGATATGATAATAAATTGAAGCTCCCATGCAAATTGACTCAAAAAGCTGACGGGAAGTCATTTTCTTTTCATATTTTATCCTATGTTCCTTAGAGAAAGTTTTTGTCCAGTTTCATGGTCTAAACAAGCCTTTAAAATTACTTTGATAAATGAAAAACGCTGATGAATATGTTTCGCACGGAATCTTATGCTTAGTTAAGCTTACTCGTACAATAAGAAAGTACAGGAAAATTTTGCAATAAAGAATAATATTCTGTGAAAAAAGAAACGTTGTTGCATAGTAAATCCTCAGAAACGAGCAACGACGTGACTATAAATTGGAAACTATATCGTTCTTTGGCTTTCCACACGGTCGGAACCAATGTTACTGAACCCTAAAATTACGCAGCGTAGCGTATTTAGCGATGTAGCGAGTACCTAGAGGTTTAGAATTGTGTTGTAAAAATTATATTCACTGTGGTACCACAAGATATCGTTTAGGCACCCGCCGCGCTTGCTAGTCACCTATGGTAGTACCATGGTACTATATAAAGACTTTCTGAAAAGAAATCTTAAAGATATACATTTCTTACTGCCTCTACCTGTGTTGCGTGATTCTAATAAAAGAGATTATATTACCCACAATAACACCAGTATATTTACTTCTCCACGGTAACACCATACCATCGATCTACACACAAGGTAAAATTGTTTAAGGGTCCTCTAGCAACGGTGATGTAGTAATATGACGCAACCACATTAAATAGAATTAGGACTGTATATTTCAGCCAAAGTTATATTATTCATGGAAGTGAGATGACATTTTGAGAATCTACTCTGTTTTTGCTACGTTCGAATACGCTTCAATAGGAATTTTAAATATGGAACAGAGTAAAAAAAAATCTTACTAATTATTATAACTCTATCTCTTTTACAGAATCTTGCAACAAGCTTGCAACTGATTGGGTCATTTGGTTGAATAAGTATAGTAAGGATAGCTCACCTTGTCCTAAAAGCAAGATGGCAACACCTTGCAGTTTCAAGTCTCAGATAAATAATTGTCAGATCTTGCAACTGAACTTCAACAGGATCCAAAGTAGATTTGACTAGATTTCAGATAGCTACGACCTTCATTAGATTATACAATAGTAACTTAGCGACGAACTTGCTCACGAAATCAGATCTTGGTTTTAACTAAGTATCTATCGGCATTTTCTTGTCTATCGGGTCTATAGGTAAATCAAAGAAGACATAATCCTAAGCAGCTTCGAATTTGCATAATTATGGATTTGATAAAGTTCTACTTACAACCTATGACGTTTAAATAAGGCATAGAATATTACTTCACCTTAGTCTTGCAGCTTCAGTACACAATCGGTATAAGATCTTTAGTACAGTACTTAAAGTCGTAGAGTTTGTAAGACGCACTTTTAAATCCAATTGGGCAAGATTCTATATGCTATGCAGCTATGGAATATATTGTACATTATCAAATACCTTACCTCAGTAATAGCATAAGTATGAGAGTAGACGGATTAGAACTTCACCTTCAAGATATAGTAGCCTATATCACCTATAAATTTGACAAGGTTTCGGATGCGGCAACGTTTCTAAATAGCATAAAATCTTACAGCTTCAATATACTTACAGGAAATCGTAACACATAAGTTAATTCAAAAAGCATTTTTTTAGCTATACATTTGACAAGGTTCCAAAAGCTATAGATTTCATACCTTACCTGGGTCTGTCAGCATACAGAAATCTTTAAATACATCACGAGGGTTCATTCCCGACCCTCAGACAAGCACTTTCCTTACCTATGATTTAGACAAGGTTCCAGAGGAAATATTTCTAAATGGCATAGAACCTTACCTCGGTCTAGCAGCTTGAGTATAGAGACGGTCCAGCTCCTGCAGCATGCGGAGTGCCTCGGACACATCGTGCGGGTTTTCCTCCCGACCCTCAGCCAAGCAGACGATGGCAACCACCACGGCGATCATGACGGCGATGTTCTTGTTCAGCATTTTGAGTTCTGGGGGAAAAAGGAGACTTCAGTATGGAGTGAATAGATAAATCTGAAGAAAGATGGCTATGGTTTCAAATACTTGGTGGGTATGCGATATACATTTTAGGCTTGTAATTATAAAGCTTTCTCAAAATTGAGAGCAAGGGTATAGATTTGACAGGCCGTTTTGTACAAATCTGATACTTAACTCAAACTCGCTGTCGATCTCAAGAGCTGATTATTAATACTGACCTTAGAAAATATCGAAATCAATCAAGACACTTGTGAAACCCTGAAATACAGGTACTAATATTTTGCAAACCTTATTATTTTAATACTAATAAATAATTGATAAATAAATGACATTAATTTGTTTAGAAACAAATTAGTAGAGCACCACTTGGCAGCAAAGAGTTAAGGGGCCTTACCATATTTCGCGGCGGGCCGAAATTGGTATTTGTGTCTCACTCACACAAACGTGGCACAACAACGTGCTGAACAAGGAGAGTAGATTTGAACTTCCTCGGAATTAAAAACGTAAGCGACAAAATTACAAATTAGTAAAATTATGAATGAAAATTACATCAAAATGAAAAAAATATTACTACAACGCTTTATGTGTTAAGAAAAAAATTACGTAGTGGCTCGGTTGCCTTATTCATTAAAAACCGTTTTAAGTTTTTTGAAGACCTGAATTTATGATTTTTTTTAACATGTTAAAACTGTTTTAATTGTGTTTTCAATACTTCATCGGACGAGAAATATCTCCAAGATCAATATAATATTTTTTTCGGCAAGCGTAAACGCAGTACTTTGGCTAGAAATCATTTTACGCAACGTCAATAAAATTAGTAAAGAGCCTTAAAAAATTATGTAATCGTTTTTTAGAAAGTAAATTTTCAAATTGTCATATTCTTACACTAGTTTTTTTTTTAAGTGCTAGTACCTAAAAGTAACCATAAATGAATGATTTTGTAAAATTCCCAGCCAGAGAAGACCCAAGGACCTACTGTTTTTTTTTTTATTAGGACCACTACCAGTACCGTGTAGCTAATATTATGTTTGCATTTCAAAAGACTTATGCTAACACCTGAAGCAAATATATATATTTTTTGCTAAAATGACCCTATTTTTTGTCAAAATGCTCTTAAGATAAAGATAAGAGTTTTATTTTTATTTGACAACAAAAAATATTCACATTGGTTAATAAAACTAATAGAATTGTTTAAAATTGGGTCATGTTCTTGAAATTACAAGCCCTGAAAGCATTGAGTTTACAAAACAACCTTAATTTTCTCAAGTTAGAAATTTATGTTTGCTGCCCTTATTAAATCTCCACATTGATCGTTAATTTGTACAAGGTGTTACGAAAAGCGCTGTTATAAAAATGTGTGTTTAAAATCATTTTAAACAACTAAGTACTTCTATGAATTCCAAATTCACAATTTTCATTTCTGTACATAAATTTACAATTACCTGAATTAAAACTCAGCTGATGTTAAAACTTAGTTAACTAGTAAAAATACTTACATACATACATACATATAATCACGCCTTTATCCCTAATGGGGTAGGCAGAGCGTAAACGACCTAAAAAAAAGACGTTCCGCCACGTGTGACAAGTTTTGAGGGTTATTCCAGATAGATCTGTATATTGCTATAGTGACAGGTTGTCAGCCCATCGCCTAAATTACAATACTGAAACCCTCGAATCTCTTAGCTGATTTTTACAGCATGCCAGGGAGGAGATGCAGCTGGCACATTCTATGTTTTTGTATCACTCCCAGTCCAGCATGGAAGCAAAAAAAAAGTAAAAATAAATATAGTATATCTAATGTTATATCACCACGTGTCTTTACCTAGTTAAAGAATAAAATCACTTCGTGAAAAAAATTATGTGTCTCCATTTTTGTAACTGTTTGTTTCCCCAACTAGGTTTTTCGGTAGGAATATCAAGGAGTGTTTGTAACACCCTGTATAACTAATAATACCATAATATAATCTCAAATCCTGCAAAATGGGTTCTAAATACTGGGTTACTGCTTCGCATTAAACACATTAAATATTGATTAACATCCGCTGCCATTGATGGCGCATTATGAATAAGCTATGACAATGTATCTTAGTTTCAATTTACTAAGATTTACCTCGGGAATACTCATACTTCCTTTGTGACCTTTAAATTACAATGAAAGGGTTGCATAGTAACGGCAGAGTTCTTGAGGTATTTTGAAAAAGTCTGTTTATTCAAAATTCTTTAAGCACTTGCGATTATTTTCACTCATTTTACTTATTGACCGGGTCACTAGCGTGGTAAATACATATTTTTTCGACTTTTTTGATTCGGTTACACGAACCGTGGTCGCGGTTGGACAGCTCCAGTAGGTAAAATAAGCCATTCAATATTGATTTTCGAAAATCAAAATTCATTTCATCCATGTTCACTATCACAAATTGGTACCTATAAATAGGTCTATTCATTTGCCTATTATTAGACGTTAGGTTTGTAAAAGAGATCCAAGATTCATTCAATCATTCTTCCAAGTTCCAGCCATGTCCAGTGTTTGACTATCTTCTTTGCAATTGAGTTCGGTTTAAATCCGTTTCGATGGAATGTCATAATGAATAGACTTTTTCCATAAAAGTTGCTCAGTAAATATTACTTACTTTGCTTAGACTATTATTTAATTGATGATATTCACAAAATGGATAAAAATTAGAGAAGTTCGTAAAATAAGGCGACGTGAGTGTCACTTTGACAGGAGTATAGGTAATTAGCTGTTGTATTTCAGCCTCTTTGGTGACAATACTAAACAAAAATAAGTTAAGTTTGTGTCTACAGCTGATTCGGCAGCATTGTTGTTTCTCGTAATCTTATCTTCTTTTTTTTTATTGAGACGAACACAACAGTTTACAATAAAAAAAATGCTTAGGTAAAAAAAATACAAATAGGTATTGTCCAGATTATGAAACCAATAAAGTGTAGTACAGCTTGAACAATCATTTAATCGTTAATACTTATATTATAGATTATTTTAACTTATCTGATCGTTCTATATTATTAGCCTCGATTATTGTCATAGATTTTTATTTTTATGACACAAAACGACGCTTAAAATCAATTTATGTTATGATTTACTTTGTACACCTGCTCTTTGGAACTAATTCACTTAACGATACTAACACTACCTAACGATAAAGATTTGTATTTTGTTTGTCATTCATTAGGGCTCGTATTTATAAAACGATTTCAAGGTAGAGATCAATATTAAGTATGGATTTGACAGGCCATTATGTACTGAAATGACACTTCTGATACGAAACTCAAACTCACTGTCAGTCTCAAGTGCTGATTATAATTACGGGCCTAAATTTCTTTCATCGTTGTAAAGTTACGAAATCCGGAAGTAGCATAGGTTGTTGTTTTTTTTTACCACAGTCTTATATCTTATTCCCATAGGAAAAGTTTAATAGCTGCACCCATGATTAAACTTAATGCATAAATCGTCCATAAGCCAATCTTTGGATACATCTTTCTATACTCCGTGTTTTTAACATTGCGTATCGATACCAACTTGTTTTGCGACCCATTAACAGCTCATTCTTTGCAACTAAGCAGAGGTTCAAATTTCGGAACCGCAGACAATAACCTTGTTACAAACGTTACATATGTTTTGCTGTTGACTTTCTTTAAAGTTGTAAAGAAAAAGTTGTTTATAGGCCGCAAAACAAGTTGGTGTCGATAGCGCAACGGTATAACTTTACCTACTAGAAAAAAACAGTAAGGCAAGTCTGCTCTATTAAACAGTCATGTCTTTCTGTTAGGTACTAACGGAAAGATGTAGTTAAGGCCCGCATTTATAATCAGCTCTCAAGAGTGACAGCGAGTTTGAGTTCGCATTACAAATGTCACTTTAGTACAAAACGACCTGCCAAATCCATACTTAATATCGCTCTCAAACTTGAGATCGCTTTATAAATACGGGCCTTAGTATCTTAATTTCTCGAAAATATTGTGGCCTAAGTTTAATACTTTTGGAAATTCAGTTAGTCATTTCAACCGTCAAGATTCACTAATTTCTACAGATGATTTAAATTTTAAGTTACAAGAACGCCATTCAAAATAAACATTAAAGACAAGGAGATTTTCCTTTCAATAAGTTTCTCAAACTTTAAATTATATTCCGAAACATTTTGAGTACTTGTTAAATCAAGGAGTAGCGTAATAAAAACAGGATCTATTATAATGGCCTCGATTCACGCCACCAGTTACTAATTCTAATTCTTAGTAGCGCTGTCACTTTCTTATATTTGACATAAGAATAGGATAGGAAATGAACACATGACTCTGACATTCCTAATCAGACAATAAATTGCTTTTTGACATTAGATTGCTTATTTAACGTAAAATAAGGTACATGCTCTATGTTCGGTTTTTATTTAAAACAGCTTATGTCAAATTAGGAACCTCAAACACATGTTTTTATTTGCTATCCTATTCTTATATGTCAAAGTAAAGAAAGTGACAGCGCTATCTTAAAATTAGTTAAGAATGTGGCGGCCAGAATCGATGTAATTCATAGGTAAGAACTTATAAGTTTTACACTCGGCCTAGAAAATGGTTTCGTTTGATTTATAAATTCAAAAATGTACTTACTCTGCCACTTGCTGATTTTGCAAAAAGGCTTTGTATCATTTTTAGGGTTCCGTACCCAAAGGGTAAAACACGGGACCCTATTACTAAGACTTCGCTGTCTGTCTGTCTGTCCGTCTGTCACCAGGCTGTATCTCATGAACCATGATAGCTACAGATGTATTTCTGTTGCCACTATAACAGGGCTCCCATACAAAACTTTGATTTCTTTGCCGGTTTTTTTGCTTGATTACTCGGATAAAAGGATATTAATAACGGTAACTGGTAACAAAATGTTAAAATATAAGATTGTATAGATACTTAATGGTACGGAACCCTTCGTGCGCGAGTCCGACTCGCACTAGGCCGGTTTTTATTTTCTTTTTCTATTAAGTATACCAAATAATTCGAAGCGTATTATAATTCCGTTACTATTACTTATCAGTCGCCATTTTCACATACATTGAATTTATAATACATATTTCTGTAGACTCATTCACTATGTACTTATTTTATTATTTGTTAATAAATAAACTGCATTCGTGTAACGTAGTATTGTGATGAAAATTAATCCATTTTTATGCCAAGTATTGATAAGTGAAACGAAAATTCATTTCAATTTGTATTTTATACAGAATTCGTATATAACTTCCCACACACCAAAATTTTATGCACCAAACCAACCGCTTGATGTTGAACTCCAGTAGCCACAAGCCAAGCAACTCCTTGTCGAGCCTACCCACTAGTTAAGTGGGATCGTTCAGCCAATTCACAGACAGGCATGAGATGTAGCTGCCAACTTTTAATAGATAGATAGATCCATGCACTACCTCAATCACGCTTTACTTATAGAATTTTATATTATTAGAATGCAGGTTCTTTTTCTATATGGATGCTATTTAGTGGGCAGATTATCATCATACCTATCAATAACACATTTCAGTCAAAGAAATTGTCCTCAATTTGTAAGACGTGGCGAAAACGCCTTTTCCTATGTGTTTTACAATGTGCGTACCGGTATGTCATGAAATAATTATATACTTCTGTGTGATTCACCGGTGTAAAACTATGAAAAAGCTCTACTGGAAAATAAATAAATATAGGTCGGTACTCGTAGGTACTACCTACATACTTGTCAGTTTTACAACTTTATCTAATGTTTAGTGCTGAACATGGAAGCAACAAAACAAAACT
Source organism: Scrobipalpa atriplicella (assembly GCA_029255725.1). Lineage (NCBI taxonomy): Eukaryota > Metazoa > Arthropoda > Insecta > Lepidoptera > Gelechiidae > Scrobipalpa > Scrobipalpa atriplicella. Next base: position 1,114 of record JARACY010004783.1, on the reverse strand, counting down.
ATTTAAACGTTCATTGTTTATATACTATGAACAAACTATGGAAATCAAAATAAATTGTAAGTAATTCTATTTTATACAGATGTATTCTTTACGCACAAAAACATTAATCAAACAACTGATTATGAATAAGATAACTGATAAGCAAATCTGGATCGAAGTGTACAATGTCTAATAGAAAACCTTTTTATACTAACACCCACAACAGTCTACTGGACAATGGCTCTCCCTTTTGTTGCGACAACGATTTATTGATTCTTGTTCCATGACTTCCGAATCGACATCAAATAATTTGATGAGATTTCATAAATTAAATACATCCGCAGCGATCTAACCAAATTTCTGATTCCTTCTATTCATCTACACTACAGTTACATGGTGTTCAAATAGCATACTCATAATCTATCATCTTATCAAATTAACATACCCATTCGTACCAATTTAGGTAATTTGTAACCTTTAGAAACATGTAAAACGCGTACTCATAAGATCAAAATCATATTGTTTTTGTCGTGTCGGATTGTCGATTCGACGAACAATCCGATAAAACCCTGTCTTCATATTTTTTAAATCGCCTAATATCCTCTCACAAAATTTAACACGATTAGAGACAACGATTTAAACTCGCGTAACGAGCTCTAAGGAAACTTTGAGTAAATTATACAAACGAAATACATTTTTATTTCAAAAATATGTTTTTTTTTGTGTGCAACGTCTACCTACACTCTACGCCGTAGCAAGATTCGTAGCGTCGTAGCACAAAGTCTACGAAACTCGTAGGTATAACTGGTTAACTGGTATAACCACATGAAATACTTATTTTCCCACGGTGGGGGTGGGGAGCTGATGATGAGAGGTATACATACCTAATAAATAATGGATGCATTATAAAATCTTTAAAAAAATAGTTGTGAAATACAAGCTCAGCAATACCTTGGAAAATAAATTTTGTGTGATGCCAAAGGTCATAAAATACCTACCAGCTAAATACACCTTACACTAATCGAGGCTAATAATATAGAACGATCAGATAAGTTAAAATAATCTATAATATAAGTATTAACGATTAAATGATTGTTCAAGCTGTACTACACTTTATTGGTTTCATAATCTGGAC